>PVHY01006490.1:0-74156 GCA_004024945.1 Uropsilus gracilis | reverse complement strand
GACTGGGCAAGCAGGGAGGCAGGAAAAGGAGGAACAGAGGGGAGGAAAGAGGCTGAACTGAGGAAGGGAGGACTTCACTCTGGAAAGCAGACCCACCATGGGGTAGGACACCCAGGTACTCCCAGAGGAGGGAGGCAAGAGAGAAGGTAGGCGCTAGAGGACAGGTCACATGATGGGGACAGCTGCTCTGGGAGCAAATGAAGAGACTGCTCCTGTTTCCCCAGGCCCTTATGAGTGTGTATATGGCGGCCTGGGGGAGTGTACAGAAGGCCTGGGGTTGCAACTCACCACAGGAGCAGCAGACAAAGCATTGAGTGTGATAGAGGCTGTCCAAGGCCTGGCAGGCATTGCTCTGCCCATAGATGCCTTTGTTGCACTTGATACAGGTGCCTGCAGGGAGAGAAAAGGTTATCAGCATCACACCCTACTCCCCAGGCTCAAAACCAGGGATTCTCCATCTTTCAGGATCACCAGTCCCTTTAATGAGCTCCCTTCTGGGAAGAGACAGTACTGAGAAATGGGATGCAGCAAGGTCTTGGCTGGGCAAATTCATTTTTGTTTACTGATTAATCAACAGATAGTTTCTGAACATCTATTTTGTGCCTACAAAACACCACTTCATACACCGGAGAATTGCAGCAAGTCAAAGACACAGTCCTGGTCTCTGACCTTTAGATACTTAGTTTCCGTTGGGGAGAAAAGACTCAACAGGCAAGGCACAATCCTTGTAGCACTGTGTGGGACAGAGACCAGTCCATGAGGGCCCAGCAGCAGACCAAAAAAGTTCCTAGACAAAATAGGGTAGGGCCAGAAAGCCTCTCTGAGATCTCAGTTTCCCCATCTGTAAAAGAACTGGTGCTCAGCCACAGAATGACTTCTGTGCTCCACACCTCCAGGCTTCCAAGGAAGGCAAGGATCCGGCTCGGCACAGAGCCCTGTGTAGAGGGGACCACGTGAGCGTGACTCCTGTGGGGAGGTGGCTGCTGAGAATGCAGGGTGTGTTTCTGGGATTGAGGGTTGCATAGGAAGGGGGGGAAGGGTAGCAGAACCCCTAATGTCTCCCTGTCATCTTTTAGCAGGGGAGGAACAGACTGAACTGCTCTTCCCTGATATGCCACCCCTCCCCCCAAACACACACACCTGGCTCCTCTGGCACCCGCCTTTCCTGGGTGTGTTCTTTCCTCCCTCCACTCCCCAATTCCAGGCCCATGAGTGAGGGCTAGGGCCTGTCTTTGGGGAGCAGATCCCAACGGGCCCGCCTCACCCCGCCCCACCTCTCCCCCTCGGCACTGTGCCACACTCCTTGCCTGTTGGGGCCCATCCCAGTCTTTGCCCAGGGCCTTGGGAGCCCGTGCAGCAGCTGCAGCCACTGATGGGCCCAGGCCTGTTCTGCTCCCACCCTCCGGCAGCTGGGCAAGGCTGGAGCCAAGGAAGAGGGCCCCTTCCAGGGACAGAGTTGGAGGGTATAGTCAGGCTGGGGGTTCTGGAGAGGAGGCAATCTGACTCCTGGGAGAAGAGGCCCCACCTCTGAAATCAAAATACAGCCTCTCCTGGGAGGGAAGATTTGCCCCCCAAATTGCCGTGCCAAGGGGGCCCTGTTGGAGCCATTTCTTTGGGAAGCCTTGGACACTATGAGAAGACAAGAGCAAACTGCTCAGGCATGTCCAACCTCACCAACTCTAACCCAGCAGATCCACACCTATGTGCTTCCTGTTCTTTTACTGTCCTCTGAGAGCCTTCTTCCTTTTGGCTCTAAGGATTTAATCAAAGCAACTTTGACCCCAATAGCCACTTCTTCTGGGCCTCAAAAGGAAACTGCTAAAAGGATCCTGCTGCTTACTTAGTCTCCCTTGACCAAAGCATCATCTGCTCAAGACTTTCCTCTCTTAGGGTGGGGAACTAGGGTTGAACTAGGCAGGGCCCTTCCATCTGGCAGCCCTGCCACATCTGAATCTCCTACCTGCTCCCAGCCCAACTTGTTGGGAACCCCGCTGCTCTGTTCCTTCCCCTACTCACATTGATAGCACTGGGGTCTAAAGTGTGGGCTACAGTGCAGGCACAGGGATGGTGGGGTAAATGTGGAGAGGCCTGGAAAACCGCAGAGGCCCATAGTCCTGGAGGTGCACTCTCCACTTCTTTCTGTACTTCTACAATCTGATGGGCATTTCTTTATAGAGAAATGCCCGTGGATTTTGGCTAGAAGAACATTCAAGACCCCTCATCTCCCTGCCTGTGCCCTCCCACTCCCCCAACAGAGACATACTTTCAATTACTATATCTTAAAGGTTAGAAGAGAACCGCGATCAGGTTTCCTTAATAGCAGTAGCTAGTAAGGGGCTATTCCAGCCTGAATTCCAAGCAGGTTATGGCCAAAACTGAAGGCCAGGTTATCTCTGGTAGTTAACAAAGGGTCTTCATCCATCCATCCAGGGGCGATGGCAACCCGGAGGCAGGTCTTCTCGCCCTGCCTTCCGGAGATTCGAAACATAAAAGCAAAAATGCCCACGTCCGCATCCAGCCAGGACTGAGGCAAGACAGCAATGGGTTCCCCGCTTCCCATTGCCAGGGGCTTCACGCTTCCTCCCAGGCTCCATTTCTCAGACGGTAGCCACCGCTCCGCGCGTGCTAGGAAGCGGCCCCAGCACCCCGCCCTGCACCCTGCGCCGCGCGGCGAGCCCCGCCCGCAGGCACCTGGAGCGCCCGGGCAGGAGCCGGCACGCACGCGGCGCGCCCGGCCGCCCCCCCACCCGCGCATTCCCCGAATTCCTGCGGGCGGAGCCTGGGCCCGGGTGGGGGCGCGGCGCGCAGCAGTCCGCAGGGGCACCGCCGCGAAGGGGGGAGCGGGATGGGGGAGGCTTTCACAGCCTCGCTTGGTCCACTCCCTACGATGTCTTCCGCACACACACACACACACACACACACACACACACAACCAAAACCCAAGCTCACAAGGTAATTTCTGGGGGTTGAGTTTAGGAGGCATACGGAACCCCAGATCCATATGAAACCCCGACCCATATAAACCGTCTCACCAATTCTCCAGCCCCGCGTCTCGACCTACAACTTCTCTACACAGCTCGGGCCATCCGAGCCGGGGAGAACCGAAGGGAGGGGGCGGTGGGTCCCTTCCCGTCCCTACCCACTTCTCCTACTCACCGAAGTAGTCTTCTCTGGCCTCGGGCTCCCGCATCCGGGCCCGGGCGACCTCTGGGATGAAGGCTCCCGGCGGCTCCTCCAGACCCGACGGCTCAATTCCCGAGTGTTCCCTGCGGGCGCCGGCTTCTCGCCCACCGGTGCCCCCCGTCAGGCGCAGTAAAGCTGTTAGCTCGTCCTGGTACCGGGCGCCCGCGGCGCAGTCCCCATAGCCGGTCACAGAGTGTCGTCCGGGTTGCGCCCCTCGTCTCTCCAAGGGCCCCGCCGCTCCCACTCCGGCCCCGGCTAGAGCTCCCGGGCTGCCGAGGGCCGGGGGGTACGAGTGGCGGCTTTCCTGGCAGCCGAACCCCGCCGGCCGATGAGCGCACAGTCGGTCCAGGGCAGCGTGGAGCTCCGGGTAGGCGGACGGCACCCCTCCAGGGGAATAGCCCGCTGGAACCCCGGCCAGGGGTGGGCCAAACAGGCATGGCCCGGCGGGCAGGGGACTGCCGTGACGCTGGTCATAGCCCATGCTGATGCCGCTCGTGCGGTTGCTGCAGGGTCGGCTGCCTCCGGCTCCGCCAGCCCCCGCCCCGTCCAGCAGCAGGCTGCCCCGCGGGCTGGACGGCTTGCTCGCGTCGCTGGCTGAGCTACTGGCGAAACTGGAGCGGGGGCTCAGGGCTGGGGCCGAGGTCTCCAGCCGAAAGTCGGGGGGCAGTGACTGAGGTAGAGGCAGGGCCCGGGTGGGAGGCGGCCCCCCGGGGAAGGAACCTTCGTAGCGCTGCGCCTCAAAGGAGCCGCGCGGGTTCCGCTCAGCGTCCAGGGGGCCTTGCTCCCGGGTTGGGTCCAATGGCTCGTCCCCAGGTGCCCCAGCAGCTCCACGGGGCCCTGATTTCCTAGGTCCCCCCAATCCGCTCTGGCGCCCCTTGCCCGGGCCGGGGGTCCCATCAGACCCAGCCCGGCTAGATTCACCCTTTCTGCGGCCGAACTTGGCGCTGCCGGAGTCCGAAAGTCTTAACTTCTCCAGCAGGCGACTGGCTTTCTCCCCTAATCGCTCCATGCCCTCGGGTCAGGGGCCTCCTGCCCCCACCCCGCCCGGCACCCCGCAGCGTCTGGGCTACCGCGTCTCTGCCCCTGCTACCGGACTTCGGTCCCCCAGGGGCAGAGGGTAGGCACAGGAGTTCAGTGGGCGGCCCGGATGCCCGGCGCCAAGAATCCCACAGCATCCCCCAGCGAGAGGGGCTGCTGCCCCCCGCGCATCAGGGGTCAAGCGGGGCTAGAGGGGCCCGCCGCCGCGGCTGTCCCGTCCGCAGGTCTATCTGTTCACGCATCGACTCTCCCGGCCGCCCCACTCTCCCCGGCCCCCGCCCCCCTCGCGCTCACACTCAGCACAGACCGAACTTCTCTCCCAAACTTTTGTCTGCCTGGCCGGATCTACTTTCCCGGAGGGGCGGAGCGCCGAGCGCGAGAGGAATGGGGGTGTCTGCGCAGGGATCTCTGTTGCGCCGGGAAGTGGGTGCGGGAGCTAACTGTCCTGGAGGTGGAGATCCGCCGACGGCCGGCGAGAGGAGGGCGAGGGGCAGTTGGAGGAGCTGCTACTGCATCACTCAATAACTGGGAAGGGAAAAAGTGGGGGTGGGGGGCGGGAACTCTTTGTTTGCTGTTGGAATGCGCGGAGGGGCACTGTGGAATGTCGAAGTCCGAGACCGGGCGGCGCGAGGCATGTTGTGCACAAATACCGTGACTTTGTTCCTAGTTTGGGGAGCGGCGGGGGTGCTGGAGAGACGGTTAGACAAGTAGCGCTTCAGGGAGAAAGAAGAAAGGTAGATCCGTGTAGAGATTAAGAGAAGCGTAGGTAAAAAACCCGGAAAGGCGAGAAAGCCCTTGTAGAGAGGTGGTGGAGGAGTGATCAGTGATAGAAAAGCCTGAGCTAAGGAGACAGTGGGTGGCGGAGAGCGAAGGGTGACTGAACGAAGAAAGAGACACATTCGTGCAAATTCGGAGAGAATGAGAGACAGAGTCCGTGCAATAAAGACACCACTTTCTCAACCCAAAACTCTGTGAAGGGAAGCTTTTATATCTATGTAAAAAGAGTGAGGAAAAGGTTTCAGGATAGGACAGATAGAGGAATAGAAAACACCCCCTGGTGTTGGGAAAGGAGATTTTTAGCAAATATTTCAGGTGACTATGGAGATAGAAGACTTGGTTTTAGGACTAGATAAAGCCTTCCCCTTGGTCTGGCCCACCGGAGAATGGTAAATAACAGTAAGTATTAAAAGAAAGAGGGGAAAGTCGTTTTGAAGCGATGGTAAGTGAAAGTCAGTGGAAAAGGAAAAGAGGCTAATATTGGCTATACTAGAAGGATAGAAAATAAATAAAAGAGACCATAGCTGAGGTGGAACACACCTAGTTAAATGACAGCCAACTGACTTTGCCCAGACTAGCACATCAGGAGCAAGAATCTGGAAGAAGGTTGGAGAAAGAAAAGGACTTCTTTGTATTTAGATAGTATGAAAATTATGTTGCAAACAAATCATGCATATTTTTTTCATCTTCACATTTTGAACACTTAACAATTAGTGTAGCTTTAAGGAGTGGGGAAGGAAAGAAGGCTAGTCTCTGGAAAAATTAATTTAGCACAAACTGACTTCTTTGTCCTAGCCACATTGTCTCCCTGACCTCATCTCTCCAGAGAATCAGTCTCTCTGTTTCCCCCTTCAGGTCTATAGCTTTTCTCTCACCCAGAGAGGTTACTATCAGATTGGTAGCAGGGAGAACTGAGGACATTTGTAGGAAGGAGAACTTTATGTTGTATTCAGAACCTGCGGTAAGCCTCAACTACAGAATTAACCATAGAACTCTCCCTCCTTTCCTGCCTCTGGATGGGAAAGAAGAACCCAGAGTTCTTCTAATTATTTACATCCAATCTATCCAGCTAACTTTTAATATTTGAAAGTGTTGCTCTGGGGTGAGGATTAAGAGGGTAAACCTTATGAAAAATTCAGAAGCCCATTCCAGGAGTTGTGGTGGCAGTAGTGGGCACAGTTGGGATGAACAACCTGTGTTTTCAGGGCTAACAGGAAGCAGAGACAAGTGAGGTGGAGGAAGGTGTGCTGACCGGGCATGCGCCAGTAGTGCTCATAACATTCCAGTTTGAACTGGAGTGAGGAGCCCATGGGCTCTAGCCTCCATCTCCATGATTTTAATTACCACCTGCATACACAGATGACTCCCAAATCACTATCTCTAGCCCAGACTTTCTTGAATGTGAAAACTCAACTGACTACTAACAGCTCCACTTGGTTGTCTCAGATAAAAAACACCCTAAACTGACTTCATCTTCCCTACCTCCCAAAACTGGCTCCTCCAGCATTCCTTGAGTAAATGGCACCACTTAGCTGCGTACACCAGAAACTTTGTCATCTTCCCAAACCTCAAATCCAGCCAAGTCCTATCAATACCTAAATATCTTTCAAATCTGTCCTCCCCTCATCATCACTGTATATGGCAGGCTACCATCTTTGCTCTCTGAGTCACTGCAAGTCTCCTGGTTGAGGCTTTCTCCCTTCAGTCCATCTTACACTTGAGTAATGCATCTAAAACACAAAGCTGATCATATGGTTTCCCTATTTCACACTTTCCAATGATTTCTCACTGCTCTTCAGCTATAAAGTCTCTACTCTTCATTTTATAAGGTTTCTCTACCTCTTGAGTTTCTCTCAGCTTCTTCCCCTCATAACATTCCAGTCTGAACATTCCAGTCTCCAAATTGTTCTGCAGTGAAATCTCACTTTGTCTGTATGTTCTCTTGTCACTGGACTTTGTACTTACTCTTGCTTATGTCTGAAATACTGTTGTGGTTCCTGGCCTACCCTTCCCTTCTGGTTAACTCCTCCCCATCTGTCAAGTATCAGTTTGAACATGACTCTAAAAAGCCCTCCCAGACTGCCAGTCAGCTAGCTTTCCAGGCTGTATACCACCACTGCACTCTACGCTCCCCTGCCACCTTCCTGGTCACAGTTCATTTCATTGCCTACTTAACTGCCTGGCTTTCTGACTGGAAAATAAAGCCTTTGGTCACTATCTTAACTGGCCAGTGGTGAAGCCATAGTACCTAGCACCACACTACCTGACATCCAGTAGACAGTTAATATTTGTTTTCCATGCAAAATGCACATTTTGTGTGCCCTTCCTTCCCCCCACCCCCACCCCCATACCTTCCTCAAAATACAGCTTGGCTGACAGGACTAAGAAATAGCTCAAAGCCCTATCTATATATACTGCTTAGTCACATTGTGGGAGAGCACCTGCAGGTGAGACGTGGGAACGTTTTAAGCTTTAATCTCTTGATGCGTAAGATGGGAATAATAAAATCTGGCTTATATAATTCAATAAACAATAGCTATTATATCTAGATCCCAATTCCCAAACTGTGTTCTGCTCATAAAACTCAAACCCACGGCCAAAACTGCCCACCAGGTGGCAGTGTTACGCTGGACTGCTCCATTGCTGCTTCCACTGCAGAGCAAGCCCAGCAGTGGTGTGGAAGCAGGGGTACAACACTGGCTTCCCCAGAGCTTTGAGTGAAAGGGGGGAAAAACAACTCAGAGACCAGGGGATATGTTTAGAAGGCCTCATATTTCTTAGACCCACTTTCCTTTTCTCATGCCAGGTTCCTCCGAGGCACTGTTTATGCTTAAGAATAAGCATCTTCTGGCTTGCCATTCACAGTGGGGGAATTTTCTCTCTTCTAGATAAGTCCTTTCTTTTTTTATCCCACCAGAGCTGCCAGCTTCCCCTTCCAGTGGGGATTGTGTTAAGAAGAAAGGCAGATTTGCATTCTCAAATTGTAGAGGACATCTCATTCTGGGCAGTCCCATCACCACCTACTTACTGGGACGTGACGAGCAGCGGGACTCGGTCTCAGTTATAGATTTCACTCATCCTTTTCCACCTTGATTTCTATGAATGAGTTCAAGTCAAGGCAGCAGGTTTTGTGGGGCTGGTCAAAAGATGGGGAGACAGGTCCATTCTCATCACCTCCTTTATCTTCCTCTTCTTGAAAATTAGGATTGTACAGTTCTGGTGGGAGGAGCTGGGCCTCAGCTGAAGGTAATCGTTCTGAAGGAGGCCCATACACACGGTTGGCTTTAGTGCCATGCTTTGAGTTGGCATCCAGGTGGTAGCAGAGTTCTGTGAGTCGTTGGGCCCGGAACCGGGGCGGCCGGGCCACCCAGACACCTGGCTCATTAAGACTGTCCTCTTCATCTGACATCAGCTCTTCTGTCACATCTTTCCACAGGCGCTGGTCCTCAGGTCCAAAGTGCCTCATGATACTGGATCGGTTGGCAAAAAGCTGAGGGAAGAGCCCAAGATGAAGGTTAGGATGAGAAACAACTAGGGATTAGATTTGGGGGAAGGATTTGAGTGGGGCAAAGACTAATGTCTGCTCCTGAGAGAACCCAGTCCTCAAGTGGAGTCAGAATTGTCCCCCCCCCACCCAACGATTACATTCGTTGCTCCTAACCCTGTTCTCATTGCATTGTGTGCCAACCCTTTCCACTGTGATTAGGATTTAGAGTTTAGCATATTGGAAAGAAGGCCTTGAAACCTACCCGGTATCTGCGACTTCGAAGTTTCTTCTCCTCTTTTTCCTTCAGTCCTTTAAAAGGGTTCAGGGAGTTGCGGTACTCACGCCTCTTAGTAAGGAAATAGGCTACACAGGCACCTGTGGGGAGGGAGCAGAAAGCAGGGTCCTCTAGAACCCTTTTCTCCTGTCCTCATACTACTGGTTTGGAGGGTGAAAATCACTATTTAATGATAGGCTTTTGGAGGTATTCAGCACCAACAACATCTGTTTACTCCTCTTTAGTTTAGCTCTTTTTTACACCTCCATTTTCAACACCAACTCCTTCATATTTCTCTCTACTAGAAAAAGACAACCCTAGCTGCTACTGTAACTTATCCCCTCTTAAACCAACTGCTTTGCTATACTTCTGATACTGGATTACAAGTACTTTTTTAGCAGAAGCTTTCTTAATATTTCAGGGTTATCCACTGACAAGTTAAGAGAAGAGCTAGGAAGGTAGGAAAGGTAGGAGGTAATACTTAGGGACAAAGGGCAGGCCTGAATTCTGACCTCCTTTCCCCTAACACCCCAGATTCAGTCCTTTCCTCTTTCCACTTTCATTCAAGTAAGTGGAGAAACAAAAAATCAATTAGAGTTTGTGTAAATATTATAAGTGAGAATCATCAAAAGATTTTTTTTTTAAGTCCACTATTTTCAAAACCACCTAAATCATCTCCATTATGCCTTTTTATCCTCTGATCAAAAATAGGGAATGGAAGAAAGATGAAATGGGAGATAGATCAAATTTTTCTCACCTTTTAGCTCCTTATCAGTGTAATTGTGGGGACTGGTCACCAGCTCCTGCTTGAGCTTTTCTAGAAGGAACTTCACTACTGAAATATTCCAAGATGACTTGATGCTGCCACAAAGAGAGTGATTAAAAGGCAGTCAGCTTTTAAAGAGCCAGGTATACAGATTCCCAGCACTAATCAACTTTGTGTTAGATTCCTTCATGACTGGCAACAGGATACAAGGGGCAACAGTGAGATCAAAGTCTTAGCCTTGTGTTATCCTGGAGCAGCTGCTTTAACTCCCTCTCCTTGGCAAAGTATCTTGTGATTCTTTTCCCTCAAGAGAATCATACCTTTCAGACCCATTGAATCTCTTGTCATTGGTGATGTGGTTATGCACATTGTGGACCAATTTCTAGGGAAAACAAAACAAACACAGAATCAAGTGAGGAGTGGATATGATGAAACCCTACTCTGGTCTCTAGAAATCGACCTGCCTAAATCCTTCATAATATGGGTACCATTCCTATCAGTGATCTTTCCTAGCCAGAAAGGCTTCCCAAGTTAGTATTTCTAAAGGAATCTCCACCTCCTTTTTCATTTAATTTGTGTCAAGACTCCAGGAACACCCCTGGTCTTACTTGCCACTCCTAGGGAATGTGATTGCTAGAGGAGTCTCAAACATTCTCACAAACATGCTCCTAAACAGTGCTCCTGGTGGCAGAATAAACATACACCAGCATTACTGTAGTGGACATTTCTTGCAGCCCTTACTTTTGTGAATTTAAAATTTTTCTTTGCAACATATCTGTACTTCTTGTAATAAAGAAATGTCTTCTAAAACTATCTAGTAAAAGTGATGACCGAGGAAAGTTGCCCAGGTTTTTCGGTGGCTTTATATTCCCCATTGCACATTGCCACAAATCCCAGGGGCACACAAGCCATGACCTGAAAAGCACACAGCTAAAGTAACAGAAATGTGAAATGGAAAGGACCTTGGAGACTCTACCACCTCCTCTCTCACAGTGTTGAACAGACTGTCTTTCAGCTTTGCTTATACACCTTCAATAGTGGGCTTACACTACTTTTTCATTCAGCTCATTCTACTGAACACTCTTGTCAAAAGTTTTTCCCTTGGACGCTCCAAAATGTGATTTGTTTTGCCCATTACAGCACCTGAAATACTTGAAGACAGTTTTCATGTACTCCCTAAGTCTTTTTTTCTCTTGTTCAAATACCCCCAAGTCCTTCAGCCACTCCTCAGGGCAGAGTGGCAGCTAGAAGCAAATCTGACTCATCAGCTGGGAACTGGCCAAAGAACAGAGCATTATGTCCCTGTGAGGAAGTCTACCTTCTAAGGATGAAATCTGAGATGGTATTACCTTTCTGACCAACCCTGTCCCTGCTCAGTGTCACAGAACTCTTTCATAGTAAGCATGTAGTCAACTCAAGCCCATGTTCATTGGATTACTATCACTATGATTCTGCCACTGATTTTTTTTAAATTTTAAGATAGCTTTATTTTTCTTTCCAATTTTAGTTTTGTTGTTTCTGATTTTTTTGTATTTTCATTTCAAGCTCCTTCAATCACTGGAAGGTACCCAGTGCCAAAATGATGAACTCATACTCTGTCCTTCTACCTCTATGGCTAGTTGACCCTATCATCTTAGCAAAGTGCCATCAATTCTTTATGGTGAAGGTCTCCACTCTGTAAAAAGGACTGATATAGTAGCTTCATATTTGATATAGTTATTTTAACTCTGAGAAGTCCAAACTTAAGAAATCATAACAGATGGGGTGACTGCTTCAGAAAGAATCTGAGTTATAAAAAAAGAAGAAAGGGTGGGGGTGTTGCATACTTTCAGTTCAAGTGGCTTAGAAGAGATCAGCTGATAAAAATCAAACCAGGCTTGAAGTAGAAAGGGAAAATACTCTAGACAATAATAAGTGTTAAGACTGTAAAGACTGCTGGCTCACCTACCTCCTGAGTGAACTAAAAATAAATACATTTCTCCAATGGGTGCTGGGATGGGCAGCATTCCAACGAGCTAAAAGTTCTGAGTTGGTCTTTCTGGATTCCTTGCAGCCAACCACAGCAGCCTCAGCAAATGGGGGATGCCTCCCTCATTCCTTTCCAGAGTTAAAGGTTGGAATGGTAAAGATCTGCAACTCTTCTAAACCCAAAATCTGGTACAAGAATAACCTAAACCTTCCCGTGTGTTGGGCAGTAAAATTCCCTGCTGATCCAGGAGCTCCTTTCCCAGTACTATAATGGAAGCATGATGGTGTTCTCCCTGAAGTTCCCATGTCCACTGAGCTCTCCAAAGGGCAGGAAGGTGGTAGACCTCAATACCAGACCTTCTGCTAGAGACAGTAGGCAGGAGAAGAATGCAAGTGACTGGTAACCCCAACTTTCTGCAAACCATCACATTTATTTATGATTTAAACACTATGAAGTTTTGGGAAATTCCTTAACATGCATTTCGAGGAATATGTTCCATTTCTGTCACTGGTAGCAAGAGTGGATGCACTGTCTTGGGTTAGAAATTCACGACACAGAAACTAAATCAGGCCGGGCGCGATGTACATGCCTTTAATCCCAGCCTAGGAAGGGAGGTCAAGACTAGGAATGACTTGAGTTTGCAGGTTCAAGACCCACCTGAGGCAACATAGTGAGACCTGGTCTCAAAAAATAGCTGGGGCTGGGCACAGTGGCTCGTGCCTATAAACTTCAGCCTATGAAGCGGCTGGGGCTAGGGATCGCGGTTCAACTCCCTCTCAGGGCAACACAGAGACCTAGTCCCAAAAAATAGCTGGGTGTGGTGGCGCATGCCTGTAATCCCAGCTACCTGGGAAGCTGAGGCTGGGGATTGCTTAAGTCTGTGGTACCATGAGCAATGGGAGCCTATGATTCCACGGGCAAATAGGAAGACCTAGTTTAAAAAAAAAAAAAATAGCTGGGTGTGGTGGCGCACACCTGTAATCCTAGCATCCTAGGAGACTGAGGCTGGGGATTGCTTGAGTCCGTGGTACCCCGGGCAACACGAGTTTGCGGTTCCCTGGGTAACATAGCGAGACCTAGTCTCAAAAAAAAAAAAAAAAAAAGAAACTAAACCCTGTTCTTGATAAGAGGGCTGTCACTGAACATAATAAAAAAGTTCAAATAAAGGTTAAGCTGGGTTTTGTGGTGTGTGCTTGTAATCCCAGCTACCCAGGAAGCTGAAGCTAGGGATCACTTGGGTCCGCAGGTTCGAGACTACCCTGGGCAACATAGTGAGACCTAGTTCCCCCAAAAAATAGCTGGGCGTGGTGGCATGCACCTGTAATCCCAGCTACCTGGGAGGCTGAGGCTAGGGATCACTTGAGTCCGTGGGTTTGGGACTACTCTGGGCAACATAGTCTCTAAAAATAAAAGGAATAAAGGTTAGAAACAAGCTGGTACTAATTACAAACGGTTTCTTCCTTCCCAGGGGGGAACAAGTCTCAACAAAAAACAAGAGTAGAGGCTCTTACAAAAAGGGAAAAGAAGAAAGCAGTAATTTTTTTTTTTTTTTCAGACTAGGTCTTGCTGTTTTTGCCCATGGAACCACAGGCTCACATTGCCTGTGGTACCACAGACTCAAGCAATTCCCAGCCTCAGCTTCTCAGGTAGCTAGGATTACAGGTGCGCACCATCACGCCCAGCTATTTTTGGGGGGGAATAGGTCTCACTATGTTGCCCCAGGCGGGTCTCAAACCACGATCCCCAGTCCCAGCTGTGACTCCACAGGCTGTTGCTTACAGGCATGCATCACCGTGTCTGGCTGAAAGCAGTAATTTAAATAAAGGAGGAATAAATGGTAACCAACTGTTTTCAATCTTTACTAAGACTGTAACAAGAAGAAATGGGTGACATTATATGAGATTTAGGTTGGCTAGACTCTCAAGTCCATATTAGTCGTCATACAGAGCATGGAAACCTCATTGCCGACAATGTGAATGCTCTCTGGCCAAAGAACACCCCTGTGATTCTCACAAAGATGCTTTGGAGGACAGATTTGATCGGAAAGACTAAAGATCACCCCAGAAGAGGGCACCTCAACCTTATACTACTAACATTTTACACTACTGACTGGATTTTTTGTGGGGTCCTCCTGTGCACTATAGGGTGTTTAGCAATGTCTCTACGACTCTAAACCATTCCAAGACTTCAGACAGAACTAGGTTAGGTCAGTACCTTCCCTGCCATGAGCTCTTAGAATGGTTAGATCTCTAAGTCTCTGAAACTGAGCAGTATCTTGTGGCCCTGTGCATCTTTGGGATATGGGACCACCCCAGGACAGCTTGGCTCTTTTGCCCAAAGGTTCCTTTGCTGCTTATTCCCCACACTAGCTAACCTCCTGGCAGAACTGTAAGCAAATTTCATCACTACCCTTTGGTGGTCAATCTACCCCACCCTTTAGCAATTTTCTCATCAGGATTCTTAGACCACGGGGAGATGTAATATAATTCCCTTCTTATTGAAAGGAAGGTATCAATCTATTTGGATAAGCCTAAAACATCCCACTAACAATAGGGAGATACCTATTCCTAAGACTATGGAACAATGTGCCTCTGCATCCCTCCCACTCCAGAAGGACCTAGGATACCATTCATTCAATAGGGTGGTTTAAAACCAACCCACACTTCCCTCTTCAGACTGAAGAAAAAACTTATAGAAATTGAGCTTACTCACAGAAAGTACCAGATCCCGCTTACGCCTAGAGTTCTTCTGCCCACTCCCTCGGGTCCTGCATGGGGAAGCAGTAAACCCTAGAGAGTGTCTCAGTTCTGCAGTTCCCCCAGGGCCTGACTCTTCCAAGGCACCATCCAGAGCAGCAGCAGCACTCAGCATGTCCTCTGGCCGGGGCGGTGGCAGCTTGGTTCCATTTTCTGGCCCTGTCTCTGAGGCAGCCCACTGAATCGCCAGTTGTGTGGCTGGTGAGAGCTGCCTGGCATAAGCAGGGACCAGCACTCGCTGTACTGCACCCTCAGAGGCCACGTAATCATCCACCAGCTAAGAAAATTTAAAAAAAGAATAGCCCATTAGCCCAGGTGAAGGAACCTGGCCAGCCTTCATTCTTGGGCAAAGGACAGTGAACAGAGACGGAGGCAGAAGGCTCTAGTGCAGTCCCCAAGGCGATGCTGTGTGTCTTGGGGATGCCTATAGGAGTGTTGGCAAAGATTTCTTGTGTACGGGGCCTCTGACATTTGGGTTGTCACCACAGGACTGGTTTACAAGGACAGGACCTATTCCAGATGCTCTATTTATGAGAACTCATTTACAGTTTACTTTTGGGTATAAGAGATGTCGCTAGGTAAGTGTTTTGTCTAAAAGGATTGGGGACAAAGTGATGAGAAGAAAGGAGAAGCAAACAAGATAGGGAGCAAGAAAATAAAATAGCAACCACAGTAATGAGGAGAAAAATGGAAGCAAAGGAGGAAGAAATGATGTCAGAAATCGCTAGAGACTAGCAATGATGGTCCCCCTCCCCATTCCCTTTGTGGGGCCAATGTGTGCCCCCAACATGATCCCACCCTGCCACATCTGATAGTCACTGCCTGTGCCTTCACTCAAGGACATTCAGGGCAGAAAATGGAAGGAGGGAGGAAGGGAGAGACAGGGAAGAAGAAAAAGGAGGAGGGGATTTCTGCAGCCAGGAAAACAAAACAGTGAAAGTGGGGGAAGAAAAAAAAAAAACACACAGAAAGAAGCGGGGGAGGAGGCTGAGATTTATAGACCTGTGAGCTGCTTTCTGCGCTGTGAAATCTAATTCCATCCTGTCAGCTTGGAAGCCTTCCCTGCCTACAAGAACCACAGCTCTGGGCACTGCTGGCCTGGTACCCTCTGTCTTCTACCTTCTCAGTTTCTCCTCCAGCACCCACCATCCTGGCATGCAGAGACTGAGGTGCAAAGCAGCAGCCAGGGCCCGCAGGGAGCAATGGCCAGTTGCGGTGTCACATTGGAGGGGCTCTGGGGGGACTTTACAGATTCCTCAGATCCAGCAGATAGACTGGGCATCTGTCCCCCCATCTACCCTGTGTGTTCTGCTCCTTTACTCTTTACTGGGTGTCTGGGCCTTGGAGTTGGGGAGGAAAAAACAGAGAGAGGGGCAGAGTGAGCTGACAGACTCCCACTGTCTCTCAAGTGGCAACACATCTGTTATTTTCCTATCTGTATGATCTCGATAGTTGCTCCATCTCCTTTTCATACCTCCATGTGTGACATTCTGCAGTTTTTGCTCTGCTCAGCCAGGATTTTCCTGCTCATATGGCCCCAAGAAGTAAAGAAACTCAAATAGACAATGCACTTCTTCTACGTCTTTTCCTGCTCACAAAATCTGCTTGTCTGCCTCCCCCCTTCTCCCTTCACTTTATTCTCTTACTATTGACTGTCAATTGACCATTGCTTTTCCTCATTTCCTTTCCTTTCCTCTCCTTCCCACCTTCATGTTCTCTTGCACAAATTCTCTTTCCATTTAGATTCACCTTTCTTCTAGGCATTTCTCTCACTTTTTCTTTTCCTTCAACTCTCCCCTTCTACTGGCCTCCTTCCCCACTTACCACCTATTATCTTGTGTACTCTCATCTCTTCCTTCTCTCTCACCCTCTCCTCCTCAGCCCCTTTCTCCTTTCCATTCCCATCTCTCTGTACTGAATTCCTCTTGCCAAGCAGAGGGTCCGTGATAAAATATGAATGAGCCGTCTGTGTACCGCAGGCATTCTCGCCAGGAGAGGCAGAGCCCACAGCACAGCTGAGACAGCTGTGGAGAAGGTGCCATGCAGAGCTATTGAAGAGGAAAGGGTACCCCCCAACACATGCATACAAAAAATTACCTCCTGCCACAGAGGCTAAGGATTGGGCAAGAAAACTGGAGTGCCGACTCCCCCAAAGGCCAAGGAATCTTGCTACTGTTCTGACTTCTCACCAATGCAACCAAAAGGAAGGTTTATGGTGGGAAAGAGAAAAGAGAAAGAAGAGAGAAAGGCTAGGAAAATACAAGGCAGCAACATCACCCATGTTCGGCTGGAGCCATACTCACAGGATTGAGGATAGGGGGCCCCTCACTGGCAGCCAAGGCACATCCCGGGAGTCGCAAGTCACGCTGGGTGCCCAGGAAGCCCAAAGGCCTGGGGCCCCCGGCTGAGGCGGCCCCCAGCTGCGGCAGCTCCTCAATCACCACCTGCACACCGCTACCTACGACATCCTCCTCCTCTTCCATGGCAGTCACAGTCTTGCAGGATTCCCCGGGGCTCTCCTTGAAGGACCCGGGCTCCTCAGGAGGGGAACCATGTGCCCGGCTTTCCCCATCTTCTTCAGGGATGGACACTTTCCCCTGCTTCAGCTCTCCCACTTCCTCCTGGAGTCGTTTTAAGAGTTCATTGTTGGCCCTGGCAAGACCCAGGGCAGCCTCAGCCAGACCCACCGCCTTGTCCACGCGCTGGTAGATAATATGCAAGAGCTGCTCTGAACTCTGAACTGCCAGGCCGTGTCCTGTCACCGTGATGGGGGTGCTGGCAGGTGGGTTCCCACCCTGCGAGCTAGTGCTGCCTGTGCTGGTTTCACTCTTGCAGGCACAGCAGCAGCATCTGGCCTCACTGCCACCAGGTGGGGAGAAGAGAATCGTGGCACTGAAGGACATGGCTGACCAAAGCAGTGTCAACCACGCTCCCACTGCCAGACTGCTCCAAAAGGTGTGTCCCTGGTCAGCTGGACTCCACAAAGTAGAAAGCACTGACCTCTCTGCATTCACTTTCCTTTCTCATGAAGGGTGACCTGAGGAGCCTGGGCACCAGGCGGTGGGTTCGATGGAGTAGGCGGGCCTTGACGGAGCACACAGTCCATGGCTGCCTCTCCTCAGTCTGCAGAGGAGAGATGCTGTCTTCTAACTGCAGACCTTGTGTTCCCAGCACAACACACTGCAGGGTCACATTCGCAGCTTTTCGAAAGGGGGTGCCTAAAAAGGCCTTCCTGATGAATACCGATTCAGGGGTTAGAAGGCCATCTTCTTGTACTCCCGCATGCAATCCCCCCACTGCAACCTAAGAAACAGAGATGGGACCCCAAAATACTCATTGGCATCTGGACAGATTAGAAGATTAAGGAATAAAAAGTAGATCTGTCTTCTCCTCACTATCTTTGCTACAATAATGGTTTGGCATTTTATTGCCTTGACATGCTTCCTTAAGGAATTCAGAGCACTTTACTTCACTAGGTTATCTCATCCATACAACCGCTCCAGGAAACACATATTACCCCAAGTCCAGAGAAGAGACAGGGAGAGAAGTTATATATCTTTTTCAAGGTCAGAGGAAGGCAGCAGATTTCAGTTATTGCTACTCTCAATCTAGTGTTTATTTTTCCTTAACTGATACCACTTTTTGTTGACATAAAGAATCATGATTCCACCCTCCCTATAATTTTCATACAGCTGGATTCCGAGTAAGACTCCTGAGCAAGGCCACGTTGCTCTCTAGGGCCTGCCACACAGCACCAACCTCTCTGGCAGTTATATCACTAATGTCTGGGGAGGGGCAGAGAAATGAAATGAAAGGTTGGACCAGAGAACTGAGTGGAGGTGACCCAGTGACGCCCAGTGCTCTTGCACTCATTGCTCAATACCTAGGCTTCCCTCTCTGCAGAGGGAAGTGGCTGTTCTGAATTCTCAGGCCCGTAGCCCAGAGAAATCACCTCCAGAGCCCCTCATCTCCACTTCTCAGCTATCCTAAGGGAGGAGCCAAAGCTCAACAGGAATGTCAAAATAGCTAAGTGCTGCCACTTTGTATCCAAGACCAGTCCCCATAAAAAGAGCCAAACCACTTCTCTTTGGAATCACTGTAGCTAAGCAACTTAAACTACTGGAGGAGGGGGCACAAAAAAGTTTGGGAGTGTCAGTTTGTACCACTGAGAACAATCTAAGGAACTTCCTATTCTTCCTATTGTCATTTTCTAAATAGTACTTGATTATTAAAAAAAAAATCTTTCTGCCTGAAGCTCCCAATATGACAAATCTTAAGTATGTTTACAATGTTCTCAAGAGAAATATTTATTTTATCCTGTAAGTTATATCACAACACCGCAATTAAAAGGATGTTAGAATTTTCTATATATTGAGATTTGATGTAGTTTTTTATTTTTCTTATTTTGAATCAGCAATCTCATTTCAGAAACAGGCAACATCAATGCCTCTGAGGTATTGAAACGTAAATCTGACAATGCATTTTAATTACATTTGGTTATTAAAGAATAGTCTTTAATTTGCTCTTTCCACCCTTTATATAGAAGAAACGCTTTTCTGTGCCAGATATTCACTTCTAGCAAGAACTTAACTCAAATCCATTTACAGTTTTTCTGCCATTAGAGTCACTGGAAGGCACAGCTAAACCTCAAACTAAAGGTTAAAGCCAAATTAAAACTAAAGGTTAAAGGAAAGCACTAAGCAATTCCTATGTCAATTTATGAATGAATCATTTAAAAATTCTTTTTCTTCCTAAATAAGGGCTTATATGCTCCTGCAGGGCTTTTAATTTTTTTTAACCAACATCATGCAAGGAGTTTAATCTGAAACAGGGATGTTGTAAGGGGGGGGGGAGTTGTTATATAGATGACAATACACAAATGCTTGCTGGGTGGGTTCAGTATTTGTAAAATCAGAAATTAACATAAGGCCAGTTGGGTACCCTTTCCAGTACCCATTTAACAAGTGTGACATTCCTGTCCTATCCACCTACTCTTCCTTGCAAAAGGCCTCTACTTTGGGCAGTGTTGGGTCTGTCTTGAGCCCACCTCCTCTTTAAAGAGTCTTTCCTCTTACACCAGTAAGAATGACCCACATCAAAAAACCAGACATCAACAAGTGTTGGCGTGGATGTGGAAAGAAACATTCCTACGCTGCTGGTGGAAATGTAAACTGGTCCAGCTACTATGGAAAGTTGTGTGGAAGACCCTCAAACTAATGAAAATGAAACTATCATTTGACCCACAATCCCTCTTCTGGGAATCTACCCAAAGGAGAACTCAATACTTATACAAGGGGACACCTGTACTCGGATGTTTACTGCAGCCCTATTTATAATTGCAAGGACCTGGAAACAACCTAAATGCTCCAAAACAGATGACTGGATGAAAAAGATGTGGTATATATACACGATGGAATATTACTCATCAATTAAAAAGAAAAAAATGACAAATGTATGATAACATGGATGTACCTAGAAGAAATCATATTAGCAGAAACAAGTCAGAAAGAAAAAAACAGAAATCAAATGGTTTTACTAATATATGGGATATATCAAAAACAATCAAAAGGCCAGGAGGAAAAGGCAAAAAAAACCTAACAACCAAACTAAAGTACACAACTAGGGAAGAGGGGGAGATGGGAAGGAGGAGCGGTCAGGGAGGGAAGGTGGTGGTTGATCCCCAGGGAATACAAAGATGTGAAATATATATATATATATATATATATATATATATATATATATATATATATATACACACACACATACACACATATAAATTAATAAAAAATAGTCTTACTTAAATCATCTGTCCAAAATGGCACTAGACCAAGTTTTAAAGAAATGGGGTTCTCATCCTGATGTACCAATTCAGAGCCAGTGGACATGAACAAATTATGCACTTTCTCAGTCTCAGTGTTCTCACCCCTGCCTTCTCTCGGTATTTCTGTAAAGCCTGTCAGTCCTACATGTCAGGCACCCACAAAGTGTCTGCACACCTGCAGTACTGCACAAACAGCAGCTGGATGTTACTGTGATTATTCTTGAAACCATTTGTATCATGCTGGACACTTCCCCTGATTTCCTAATCTTGAAAAAAAAAATGCAATGGCTGGAAATGAAATTTGGGGGGTCATTCATTAAATAGAATTTTAAATATCTTTTGTTTTTGTTTTTGTTTTTTGAGACTAGGTCTCCCTATTTTTTACTCGTGGAATTAGGTCTCACTGTGTTGCCCCCGGTGGGACTGGAACCGCGATCCCCAGACCCAGCCGCGATTCCATAAGTTGTTGCTTACAGGAACACGTCACCATGCCTGGCCCGAGTTTTAAATTCCTAAGAAACAATAATTCAGATCTATAAGGATACATCTATAGGTACAAAACTTTCTATAATGCAAATTAGAAAGGTAATTGAGAATAGTATTTGCAGTTTACTTAGTATCATGACCTGGCTTAAGCCTAAGGATAATATTTAACTCTGCCACTGACAGAGTGGCAGAAATCAGAAATAAAGGTGAAAGGAGACAGGAGCATCTTAAAGATGTGCATTTATTCAACATGTTAAATTTCTACAAAATGGAAAGCAAAGGATTAGGACTGAAAAACAAAAGCAAAAGGAAGGTCAGCACTGTAATGGAGATTTGGAATCTCTAGCAAGAAGGATGTAGTTGAACCTGAGGCAGTGAATGAGCTCTCAAAAGGGTTAAGTATAAAGTGCGAAGTGCAAAGGTCAAGGGTAATACTTCAAGCCAATTCATGGAAAAAGCAATATTATGTATCTTATGAAGGAGCAATTAATAGGGAGAAAATGGAAGCAAGATTTGAAGTCAAATTTTCTAAAGTTTAGTTATGAAAGGAAAGAAGGAAACAGAAAGGGAGTTTGAAGGAGCTCGAGATTCAGCATATTTAAAAAAGCAGAAAGAAAAAGGTTGGTGAAAAAATAATGAAGACATTAGAAAAGGATTTGAGTTTTCCTCCCAAATGAGAAAAAAGAAGACCTCTTCTCCAAGAGTGCAAGGAAAGGTGAACTCAATAGACAAAGATTCATGGAGGTAGAGGGAAAAAAGTACACTGTATATGATAGAGCCATTCTTTTTTACTCTAGAGACAGATTTTCCTCAGTATGAATAATTCAAACTGATAACAGAACTTTATTATAGGCACTGCTGCATTATCTATTGTTACAACCCGTTCAATTATTTTTTTTTAGCCCGGGCACAGTGGCTTGTGCCTGTAAGCGGCTGGGGGTAGGGATCGCAGTTCGAGTCCCGCCTGGGGCCCGTAGCGAGACCTAGTTCCAAAAAAATAGCTGGATGTGGTGGCGCGCGCCTGTAATCTTTTTTTTTTTTTTTTTTGAGACTAGGTCTCGCTATTTTTGCCCGTGGAACCGCAGGCTCTTGTTGCCCGGGGTTCCATGGACTCAAGCAATCCCCAGCCTCAGCTTCCAAGGTAGCTGGGATGATGACAGGCATGCACCACCACGCCCCACTATATTTCTTTGAAACTAGGTTTCCCTACGTTGCCTCGAGCCAGACTCGAACTGCGATCCCTGGTCCCAACAGCGGCTTCCTAGGATGCCGCTTACAGGCATGTGCCACCATGTCCGGCCTCAATTCTTCTAACACTCCTGACCTAACAAGACTATTGTCGCTTTTTTCCATCACCAGTTTAAGTTTCTCAAGCCCATTTAACAGAGCTAACATTAGCACACCTAAATTTTATTCTGATACCCTTCTCAAATTTTATAATGGTATTTCAATAACACATAAAGCAATCCGTGGAATGTTTGAAAATGCACTGGTTAACTGCAGCAAATTATCCAGTGTCTATACTATTATTATTAAACATCAATACTGTCAACTTTTGCAATGATGGCTGTTATTTTAAAACTAAGAGTTCATATTTTTTGTTCAGGAAAGAGAAAGCAGGAAAAAACGGATTGACCACCACAGAATATCTGTACCTTTTGCAAAATGCAATCAACTTTTAGAATTGAGTGTTAAGAAGAAAAAGATCTTCAATCTTATGATGAGATGTTAACACAAAATGACAGCAGCTGTCAAACTTAAGTTTGCATAAAATATGTGTTTGGGGTTTATTGTGGTATTGGTCTAAATTAAAAACATGTGCAAGAAGCCTAGAAAATGTACTTTTCAATAATTTTATTTTTTTCCATAAATATTTAGATAAAAAAAGAAGCTCATCTTCTTTAGACAGTTCAGGGTGAGACTGCCCATAATCCTATCTCTTTCCTTCCAAGTCACAAGTATTTTTGTTAGAACTAAATATATCATACTCTTGGCAGCTCCCTTGCTTGCTTCCACCCATTCTGAGTTTGAATTTTCTGCATGACTGAGTTCACCTCCAAACTGTGAAAAAATAAAAGTTTTCTTGCTATCTAATAGATGTGTATGCTGTGGTATCACTTGGATGATATATATTTTTATAATAGGCCTTTGACTCACTCAGGGTCAGGCTAGCAATGGACTTCCTTAAATATAAAACTGGAAGCATAACAATTCATACCATAATCTTCTTTTTTAGAAATGAAAATGGCCACTAAAAGCTCATGGTGTGCTGGTCAGCCCTCCTCTTCAAGTTGCAATGGCTCGACTATTATATTGCTGTTTCATTAGAAGGTTCTCTCAAAATCTATTTCTATCAGAAATGAACTCATCGCACAAGAACAAGTAAACAAATACTATAAATACTATTTTCCTATATACTGGGGCCTGACCCATATAATGATCAAGGAAAATTTAGGGGTTAAAAAAAAAAAAAAAAAGAGAGAGCTGTAGACCTACAGGGCAGAATGAGACCCAAAGAGGATTCCAAGTATAATTGTGGAGGAGGATTGGTTTTTAACCCAGGGTAGCAGTCTTTGCTATTTACATATGCTAAATGCAGCCTGGTTAAAACCTCCAGGTTAAAGTTTTCATGTAAATATGCGTGACACAAGGGCTCCTCCTGAAGAAAATGAAAAATGAAAAACTAGCTCTTAAAGCTTTTCCCCGGGCGCTGTGAGCCCTCGGTAAATGTTAGTTGATCAAATATTAGCCAAAGATGACAAGGTGGGCACCAGCGACAGCGGAATCACTTCCAAAGAGACTGACTCAGCAACAGGCAGAAAGGGCGACCAAAACGACACGGGAACCCGGAGACTGCAGGGGACAGAGCGACCTGCCGTTGAGTTCTACTGGTGTGTGCTCTGGGGGTCCCGGGTGTAGGGGTGCTTCACAGTTTCACAAGGAGCGCGGTGCCCCGAGGCGGAGGGGGGGCTCTCTGGATCACGGTGGGTGGACTACGCCGCCTGGAAAGCTGACGACCCAAGCTAAATGAGGTGCGGAAGTTCCCGCTGCAGTCTTGCTCAGGCGGCTAGCCCCACGGGTGTTCCACGGCGTATGCCCACAGCCACCGCGCCAACTGACTCAGCACCACCGCAAACAGCGTGCAAAAGGCGGACGGCAGCGCCCGCCGTGTACCCAGCAGCGCGCACGCGGGCAGGCACCGCCCCGCCCGTCCCCTGGCCCCCGGTGATTGGCGGTTGGACGATAGGGCCGGAGCAGGGCTAGGAGCGCTATTGGCTACAATCCACAGTCACTCAAAGAGCCAGAGGGGAGGGGCCTCTTCAGGGAGGAACACGACTGAGTGGCCTTTTCAAGGCCGTCAGGCGCCATCTTTAGCTTGTTTCCCCCCACAACCCCCCCGTTTTGTTTACTCGGTTTTTGTTCTCTGCTGTTCACAGAGCTGCGTATACGCGATTTTCAGTACAGTGGCCACAAATCGATTTCATACATTTCGTGGTGGAAGATTTTTAGTTCCTGCCGGCCTTGGTTACAGATCGTTTAGATACCACTAGCAAGAGGCGGTTCCCCTTAGTTCAAAGTTTTCTTCTCTGGGGGACCCGCGTATTCTCAGAGTCAACAGAGTTTTGCTGAGCTCTGCTTTAGTAAAGGCCAGGCCAAAGGTATATTCGTGGGAGGAATTCTTTTTCCTACAAAGAAATGCAAGGCAAGGACACTGGGGATGAGCCTAGGTTTCCAGAAACAAATAAGAAGTAGGGACTTTCGAGTGGACAGCTCTAGGAAAAGCTCTCCATTTTCCCAGAAGCAAAAAACTATGTGGTAACCTGCAGTGATGGGGGGGAGGGGGGGGGAAGTTTAGAGTAAAACTCCATTAACAATTACAGTACTGCTGCCATCACAGAGGTCACCAGATTCTGACTAGGTTTCAAAGAGGTACGGGTCTAAACTTGTGGAATGAGCCACACTTGGAGACAGTATTTATTAAGCCCTGACCTAACTTGCATTGTAAGGGAATGAAAATAGAGATAATATAGGTGAGAAACCCAGACCGCCCACGCAGGGCCACTGTCGTAATAATGAATTTTAAGACCTGTACAAATAATGTTTTAGGTCTTTTAAATACTGCTTGGTATTGAGGACACTCGCTAAGGAATATAAATGTGTCATCAGAGGTTTTGTTGTAATGAAATTTGAAGTGTACAGTAAATTCTTTGATCTCCTGGTTGCTACTTCACTTATGACATTCTAGTTTCTCCCTCATCACCCCATATCCTTGCTATGCTTTTTCTCCAATCTTCCGACACAGATTTGAATGTACTTTCCATATGACTCCTAATAGGAGACAGTGGTTCTATTACACGATGAAGTGAGAACAGCAGGAGGCTCTGCCCTGAGCCTGTGGTTCGCTAATGCACTTTTCTCAGTGACTCTTAGACATGGGCAGAAGGCTGTTTCATTCCAAAAATGCAATATGATAACCAAAATAAATTTCTTACCCTCCTGGTTATTATCTGCCTTGCCTCTCTTGGGTCCCTCCCCCATCACCACCACCAAGAACAGTTTTTTTTTGTTTTCTTTTTTTTTGCGAATTGGACGAGACTGGATATTTTCCTGGTACTTTGCCAGCTGTGGAGCTTTACAAACAAATCCCACCCTATAAACGAACATCTTGTCAAAAAGCCAAGAGAGAACTTCCCTTCTGAATACAGCAACCAAACCACACATAAAAGCCAAAATATACACAGCTGTACATTTAAGAACGAGAGACAATAATAAGCAAAACCACTTAGGCAAAACAGTCACTAAAGAAGGCTTTGAACCACAGTCAATAAATTGCCTACTCTCATTTACCACATGGACTGTATACTCCCTGGCAATTATTTAATTATTCACTAATCTGATACTTTAGCAGAGGAGCAGAAAAATACAGCAAATGCATATAAAAAGTGAAAGTGCTTAAGTATACTAAGCATAGGGTTTCTTCTTAATTCTACTTTGCACATGAAATCCTGTTTAGGAATACAACAGAAAAAAAAATCACATCCTAGGGGCTACTTTGCACACATAAAACCAAAGGCAATCACTTTAAAACAATCTGATGTGGCACATATACACACTGTACATATACATATACAAAGAACAACCCCCCAAGATAAAGCTTTACAAAATAATTTGCTTCAACAAACACACACGTTTTCATGAACGTGTGTAAGACACAGTGCAAAAGGGACTCTACTACCCTCCCCAGGGAAATGAGTGTCTCAATAATAATAGTCAAACATTTTTAACCTATTGGCCTTGGACAGTTGCCACATTCAAACCACTTGATTTTGGTTCTGAGGGAGGGTGTGTAAAACGCACAAAAACAGCTTTGTGAGTATCTCAAATCTCTGCTTCCTTCGACATGTTGCCAGTGGCAGAAATTTACATTATCCCTTCAGCCCGCTTTAAAAAAGAAATATAGACTTCCCAAGAGGCTAATTTTTAAAATTCCTCGACCCTAAGAATTTAAATGTGATAGCAAAAAAAAAACAAAAAACAAAAAAAAACTATAAATTTGACTGGAAACAGTTGTACACGGTCATCCTGCTTCTCAACTTCTTGGTATATTTAAAACCTTGACCAGGAAAATAGAAAGAGGAAGAGAGAGAGAAAAAGAAATGGGGGAAAGCGCAAATTCCCCTTAGCAACAGTTTCCTCACCCCAGCACTGCCACAGATCTCAATTTTTAAAAATTTTGAACACACACACAAGATTAAGGAGGTAAAAAAATGGAAAAAGGATACCCGAAGGTCGTATGGCTCTTTGTATTCGTGTGTGTGCAAAAAGGAGGACTCGCGGAGCCGGAGCCGGCAAGCCCCGCCCCTCCCGGGGCACCCGCCCCGATTGGCCGCTGGCGGCCGCGGGAGCCCCGCCCGCGAGCACACGCGCCGCGCCCCAGGCGTTGGCCCCGGGGGGCCCCTGAGGGTCGCCCGAGCCCCGACTGGGATCCTGACCCTGAAGGCCCGGCTCGCACCGATCCTCGTCCACGCGTGTCTCCCCTTCCTTTCACTTTCTCACCCTTTACCGCCGTTTTTTCTCAGTGAAAGAAAGTCCCAATCGCTGGTATAAACACCAATCTAGTCAGCGGAACTCTTGACAATTTGCTAGACGAGGTTATTGGGTCATTAAAATTCTAGATTGGGGTGAGGGACTTAAGCATCAAGAACTTGGTGCTTGGGCCACAGCTCGTGATCTCCAGGTGGAATGTCTCCCCGGATCACGTCTGTTGCTTAACACTCTCACCTTTGAGTAAACATACAAATATGTGACAATCTTCAGGTGTAAGAAAGTAGTTTTACACTTTGGAGGTTGTTTACTCATCCTGGATGCCCAATTTTTCTCTTTGAGATACATTCTCAGGAACTCAAAATGGCTCCCCTTTTCACACTTGTCTGAAGATCTGGTTATTAATACTGGATTTTAAATTACCCATAATCTGGTCCCATCCCCATGTTTGTTCTAAGTCTCCACTATCCCCCGTGATTTGTCTGTTTGTTTGTTTGTTTGTTTGTTTGTTTGAGACTAGGTCTCGCTATTGCCCGTGCTCACGTTGCCCGTGCTACCATGGTCTCAAGCAATCCCCAGCCTCAGCTTCCCAGGTAGCTGGGATTACAGGTGTGCGCCACCACAACCAGCTATTTTTTGGGACTAGGTCTCGCTGCATTGCCCTACGGATTCGAACCGCGATCCCTAACCGCAGGCGCTTCGTAGGCTGAAGCTTACAGGCACGAGCCACCGTGCCCTGCTTCCCCCGTGTTATTTTTGCTCAAATGATCTTGTGTGCCTGGGATAATGCCAGTCACTCTGTATCCGTTCTATTTAGCCAATACAGACCACTTCGGTTATCCATACTTACTCTACCTTGATTGTCTCACATAGTTTTGTCATTTCCCATGAGTAAGTTGTTTGAGATGAGAGATCATTTCAAACTTGTTTTTCCATTCAGGAATTGGTTTTTGTTTTACTTTTTGAATTCTTACTATAGCTGCTGGGATAATTGTAGACATTCAGTAGACACTGAAAAGAAAATCATATATTTATTTTTTTGTTTGTTTTTTTGAGACTAGGTTCTCGCTATTTTTGCCTGTGGAACCGCAGGCCCTCGTTGCCCAGGGTACCACAGACTCAAGCAATTCCCAACCTCAGCTTCCCAGGTAGCTGGGATTACAGGCACGCGCCACCACGCCCAGCTGTTTTTTTGGAACTAGGTCTCGCTACGGGCCCCAGGCGGGACTGGAACCGCGATCCCTAGCCCCGGCCGCTTCATAGGCTGAAGCTTACAGACACGAACCACCGTGCCTGGCCTGAAAATCACGTATTTAAAGGAGTGAATTCGTTTTCCTACTTAAACTTTGAAACTCAGATCCCACAGATTACCATATAGGGGCTATTCCAAAAATTTTATTTACATTATATATAATTTAGCTAATCTCCACAGTAGTAGGCAGGTATTACTTTATTATTAACTTTATTTTGTAGATGAAATAAAGGCAAAGAGTGGTATAATAATTTGATCAGGGTTATACTAATAAGAGTAGACCTAGTATTTGAACCCAGAAAATAGAGTTCTACAGCCCAAGTTCTTAATTATTGTGCCTCATTGGCTCAACAGCACAATTAAAAAAATATATATTTGACTTCATCCTCACAACACTCCACAAAACAAATGGCCTGAACATTTCCAAAATAGCAATGTCACCAAGTCACACACAAAAAGCTATTCTAAAAGCTTAAAAGACAATAAAGAGACATAACAAGTAAATGCAAAGCATGACTTGATTGAATTTGGATCAGGAAAAAAACTATAAGGATATTACCAAGATAACTAGGGAAAATTGAATGTGACTATTGAAATATATAAAATTATGTCATTTGACTATATTTGTATTAAACGGTCTTATTGGCATCCCCATTTCACAAAAGGCAAGATCAGAGAAAGTTTACTGTAAGAGTTCATAGCTAACAGGTGGCAATTTTGATCCCATGAGCCAGTGTCTTCTTCAGCCTTGCATATTCAGCACTGGCTGTCAGTTAGGCTTCCTCATACACTTGCTGGTTCTCAAGTCCAAGGCTCTCCTGGTAGGCTCTGGTTCTCAGCAGAAAGACCTGTTCCTCCAGTATTGTTTTCTTTCATCCTAAAAGCACTCTGGCTTATGTGGCAACCCAGGCAACAGTTTTGCTTTTTATTGAAAATGAAGTAGCAGTGTTTATGTTCTTATGGGTTATAGATTTTCTGTGTTTCCTTTCATATGTTTTCCATTAAAAACATTTTTTTATAATGTAAGCCAGTCAGGAAATCATTAGGAAATAATAACTTCTAATAGGCATGTACTAGGACTTTCATATTCCCAAACGTTTCAAATGTTAGGATGAAGGGTAAACAAAATTATTAACAATCGTTAATGTTATGTATTTATTTTGTTGTTGTTTTTGTTTAAGAGACAAAGTCTCGCTATGTTGCCTGGGGTAGTCCCAAACTTGTAGACTCAAGTGATCCCTAGCCTCAACCTCCCAGATAGCTGGGATTACAGGTACATGCCACCACACCTAGCTATTTTTTAGAGACTAGGTCTCACTATGTTGCCCCTATGTTGCCCAGGGTAGTCTCAAACCTGTAGACTCAAGCGATCCCTGGCTTCAGCCTCCCAGTGCTGGGATTATAGGCATGCACCACCATGCCCGGCCCTAACAATTGTTAATATCATTTATTAATATTATAATAATGTTATTTATTGAGAGTGTACTTGGTGCCAGGTGCTCTATTTCATTTAATCAGTTCAATGAGATAAGCACTATAATACTGCCTCTTTTACTGAGAAAACCTAGAGCCAAAAAGGGAAGATAGCTTACCTCATGGTCATTGAGCTCTTTTATGTGGTGGAGTCAGAACTTGAATTCAGGGCTGCTGACTCCTGAACCTGACTCCTTTTGACTCACTTTAGCTCTCCATTATTCTCCTTTTAAAATGAAATCTGCTTTGTCTTGCTCTGTTACCCAGTTTTGCTCTCTTATTCTGAATTCCTGAAAGATAAGCTGTTTTTGCTCTGATCAACAGAATGTTCATAAACCCCACCATGTGATATCTCCTGAGATATAATTTTAATTATGAGTCCTTTACTACAAAGGTCAGAGTTAAGTTGGAAAAGTCATTTATTTCTTTTAACCCATCTTTGGTCACAGGGGAATCTTTTTTTTTTTTTTAATTTTTAAAACTTTTTTTAGAATTATTTATTTATTTTGTTCTTTAGATCACAACCTCTGTGTTTTTTTTTTGGGATACCTCCCCCTCCCTCCTCCCTCTGGTGCCCCTTCCATTCTCTCCAACCCCACTCTTTGTTGTTCAATAGTTATGCTAAGTCTCTTTCCTGTGGCAGTGTCCTTTCACTGGGTGAGGGACTGTGTTGTTGGAACCAGGCGATCCTTGCTGGTAGGTTTTCAGTCTTAAGTTTGCCTTGGGTGGCCAGTCTATATTCATTTATGATCTGTCCATGTTTTCTTACTGCAGGCTGTCTTCTCCAGTCCCATCTCCATTGCTTTGCTGCTTTTCCTTATGGCTCTGGTGTCAGATTTAGGGGATCTCGCCCCCAGCCAGTGTTGGTCAAAAAGTTTCTCTGTGAATACAGGCATCTATGGTTGGCCTTTGAAGATCATGTCCTCTGCCTCCATTTGCAATTTTGATGTGGGGCTGATTGCCCCATCTTTGGTCATCCTCTCCTCTCCCGTAGTGTGGGGAGGGAGTATTGCTGTCCTTGAAGGCATCTCCAAAGAGTCCCAAGTCTTCCCAGCCTGGTGCGTGCATAAAGTACGCATGGTGACAGCGTGTCTCTACCGTTGTTTCTCTCGTCTCACATGCACTGGTTCTCTCGGTTGTCCATCTGCTGTGTCCATCTCTGGCTTGTGGGCTGGATTTTTGCATGGTCCCTCCCTCGCCTGTTCTATGTAGGGGTTTGTGTTGCTCATGTTCTTGATCCTCTGAAGTTTAGCTGGAGTAAGAGCGAAATGGAAGGGGCTCCCCCACTGCCCTTGCCTGCCGCACCGGTACCTCCCTGCGGGATGGCCCCTACAGTCGAGCCTATGACCTTCCCATGCTCCCCTTGGGCTAGGAACAGAGGACAACAGGGCTGGCTGAGCTGAGCTGCAGATGGCTGCCCACAGGGGAATCTTTGTTACAAAGTTTGGGTAAAACAATTTTGTGCTATTAAGTAATAAGATTACAGAGAAAATGCACATTTTTTTCAGTTAAAAATAAAAATTTTGAACTCTAAAATTTGTGATTTCAAATGTCAAAATTTACAGACGACTTGTTGATTAAGAAAAAACTGCTAAAAAAAGCTGCTTATTTGGCTTTGAATCAAGCTGATTTCTTTATTTTAAGCTGTTTCAGTTTAGTGAGATCCCAAAGGGCCCTCCCCATCCAGTGAAATCTGGCTTCCCCTGGAGAGAGGCCCGGAAGCTCTTCCTGACAGTCATTCATTAACATACCCATGAGCATGTCTGAACAGTAGTAGTAGGAAATCCCAGAGCCAGTTGGGAATATGTCCTCATAGATACTGGAGAGGGAAGAATCTGAGAGAGTTGAGATTTGGAGAGATGAAAGAGGTTCTGGAAAGGTGGAAGAGAGTGTAAAGGAAAAGAGAAGGAAGACAGGATACAGAGTTCTGCTTAAGGAAAAGTGAAGAAAGGAGTTTATGTTAGTACAGGAGCGAGGGTAGATTTGATTTTAAAAAGTAAAACTTTTGAATTCCACCCAGTATTAACTGCAAAATAAATTGTATAAATGACTAGGAATTTTTTTTGGCGGGGGGAGGGAGACTAGGTCTTGCTATTTTTGCCCATGGAATCACAGGCTCATGTTGCCTGGGGTACCATGGACTCAAACAATACCCAGCCTCAGCTTCCTAGGTAGCTGGGATTACAGGCACGCGCCACCACACCCAGCTATTATTTTTGAACTAGGTCTTGCTACATTGCCCCGGGCAGGGATCCCTGGTCCCCACCGTGGCTTCCTAGGATGCCGCTTACAGGCATGCATCACCGTGCCCAGCCCAGACTGGGAAATTTTTCTTAAAGATCAGTAAAAAACAATAGCTACACGAAAATGTAATTATAATGCAACTCAACTTAAAAATTTAGTAGAGGAGGGAAAAACTAAGTAGAGATAAATGCCAAAAAGGAAGATGAAGAAGAGATGCCAGTTAGCATATATGGAAGAAATGACAGAATCTGAAAAGCCAGTTTTTGACAGCTGCCAATACAAAAATTGAAAGAGGAAGCATCAATAATGGATACTAAACTGTGGGAAAACAGGATATTCAGATGACCTCAAATAATCACCCCACTTATTATTAGTTTACAAATTAATTACAAAAGGCAAACATAACTTTACCATGGAAATCTAATAGGCAAACTTCACATGGTATAATAGGTGACATTGTGTACCTCCTGCTGTGGAGCATTGGGAAGTACATAATGTCACCTCGGTAAGCTTCTGGCTAAAAATGATTAACCTGAATCTAATCATGAGACAGCACTCACATAAAAGTAGGCTGCGTGTGACAAATGATGGCCTGGACTCTTCAAAGTATAATTGTCATAAAAGACACACAAATATGGGCACCCGTTATAAATTAAAGGAAACTGAAAATGACATGACAATTAAATGTGTGGGCCTTGGAGAGACTTGCATGGGGGGTACAACAACAGACATTAGTGGGACAATAGGGGAATTGGAGTATGGACTGGATATTAGATGACAGGATTACCTCAATGTCAAATTTCTCCATGTAATAATGTTATGGTTTTGTAAGAGAATATGTTAGTTCTTAGGAGACACGTTTAGGGGTAAAAAGTTGTGATCTCTCCGCGATTCGAGTCCTGCCGATTCGAGCGAGACCTAGTCCCCCCCCCAAAATAGCTGGGTGTGGTGGCGTGCACCTGTAATCCCAGCTACCTGGAAGCTGAGGCTGGAGATTGCTTGAGTCCGTGGTACCATGGGCAATGTGAGCCTGTGGTTTCAAGGGCAAAATATCGAGACCTGGTCTCAAAAAAAAAAAAAAAGTTGTGATCTCTAACTTATTTTCACGTTGCCCGGGGTACCACAGACTCAAGCAATCCCCAGCCTCTGCTTCCCAGGTAGCTGGGATTACAGGCACGCACCACCACGCCTGTTGTTGTTTTTTTTTGGAACTAGGTCTCACTACAGGACCCAGGCGGTACTCAAACCGCGATCGCAAGTACCGGCTGCTTCATAGGCTGAAGTTTACAGGTACGAGCCACCGTGCCCGGCCTCTAACTTATTTTCAAATGACTCAGTAAAATCAACATTAACAAATAGTGACCGGGCATGGTGGCACATGCCTGTAAGTGGCAGCTTAGGAAGCAGCGTCAGGGGCCAGGGATCGCGGGTTCGAGTCCTGCTGGGGCAATGTAACGAGACCTAGTTTCAAAAAAAAAAAATAGCTGGGCGTGGTGGCACGCACCTGTAATCCCAGCTACCTGGGAAGCTGAGGCTGGGGATTGCTTGAGTCCGTGGTGCCCCGGACAATGTGAGCCTGTGGTTCCACAGGCAAAAATAGCGAGACCTCAAAACAAACAAACATTAATAAATAAATGGACATGTCCATATAAAGCAATGTGGCAAAGTGATAGCAATTAGGTATTAAGAATCTGTAGGTATTTTTTGTATTGTTCTTTCAACTTTTCTAAAGTTTTAAAACACTAAAAAAATTGATTGGTGGCACATGTCTGTAATCCCAGCTACCTGGGAGACTGCGGCTAAGGATCACTTGAGTCTGTGGGTTTGAGACAATCCTGGGCAGTATAGTGACACCTAGTCTCTAAAAAATAATTGATAGCTTTCTTGCTTTAGATATTTATCTGTATCTACCCACTTTCTTGAGACAAGAAATTAGTTTCATGGATCCCAAGAATCTTGGATTTATTTTCGGATCTCTATAAAGCTTCTGAAAATTTCAAAGCACTTGTGAATGAACGCAACTACTATGTCAAAGCATCTTTTAAACAAGTGGAAGGGAAACAAATGGCAACAATTCTAAACTGTGAACAAATCAAACCCCAAAGGGCAGCAGTTTATCTCTGTTTTTTGCTTGTGTTTTTTGGGGTATGGAACTTAGTCATATACAGCTTTGTTTCTTTCATCATCAGCAATTACTCCTTCCTGTGTAAGAGCAACTCACTCATGCACCAGATATACAAGGAACTGGCTGGTGTGCTGGCTAAGCCTCTGTCCGAGGGGCAAAGAAACAAGAAAATAAAGCAACTTTATTAAGAAAGATGCCCTGCAGAGCAACACCTTAGCTCTTCAGGGATTGACCAGTGTGTGCAGCCTGATTCTGATCCTGCCATTTGAAGAGAAAGATAGCAAGCCTGCCGAATTTGGTCAAGGTGGCAGCAACTGAGGAGCAAAATGCTCCTCAAAACTGCTTTTTTTTTTTTTTGAGACTAGGTCTCTCTACGTTGCCTGGGGTTGTCCCAAACCCACGGACTCAAGTGATCCCTAGCCTCAGCCTCCCAGGTAGCTGGGATTTCAGGCATGCACCACCACGCCTGACCTTCAAAACTGCTTTTTATGACACCTAATTGTTTTTATTTATAAGTAGGAGATGGTATAACATTTAAAGGATGCCAGGCGCGGTGGTGCGTGCCTTAAGCTTCAGCGGCTGGGGCTAGAGATCACGGTTCGAGTCCCACTTGGGGCAACACAGCAAGACATAGTCCCAAAAAATAGCTGAACGTGGTGGTGCACGCCTGTCATCCCAGCTACCTGGGAAGCTAAGGTTGGGGATTGCTTGAGTCTGTGGCAACGTGAGCCTGCGGTTTCATAGGCAAAAGATCTAGTCTCAAAAAAAAAAAAAAAAAAATTTAAAGGATGTCTAAAAATAATTTTAATTTTCCCTAATTAAAAATTATTACTACATGCTAATTGTGGTAAGGAATATATAATTTATTGTATGTAAATATAAATACATTTATATAATTAATATAATATAAATAGTATGATATTTAGTGAGGTAAGTCAGATGGAGAAAGACAAACATTGCATGATTTCACTCCTGTGTGGCACATAAACAAAGAGAATCAAAAAAGCTAAATGAAACAAAAATAAACATTTAGATTGTAAGATCAAATTAATGATTACTGAAGGGTTGATTGGAGTGGTGGCTAAACCTGGAAAAATGGGTCACTTGTAGGGTAAAGGACAGAATTGGACTTTAAGTGGTGAACTTAATGTTCAGATATTGATTTATAATGATGCACAACTGAAACTCATGTTCTACCGCAACGTTACTTCCATAAAACATTAAAACAATGATATATGTTTTATAGTTTGCTTAAGAGCAGCAGAAAGCATCTTGAAACTCAGCAATAACAAGGAGTTGGGCTGCTGAAGTATGCATAGGAATCACTCCTTCATGATGGTGGCTGATGGTGGCGTTGCAATATAAAGGGGAGGGCCGGGCACGGTACGGTGGCTCGTGCCTGTAAGCTTCAGCCTATGAAGTGGCCGGGGTTAGGGATCGCAGTTTGAGTCCCGCCTGGGGCCCATAGCGAGACCTAGTTCCAAAAACATAGCTGGGCATGGTGGCGTGTGCCTGTCATCCCAGCTACCTGGGAAGCTGAGGCTGGGATTGCTTGAGTCTGTGGTACCCTGGGCAACGAGAGCCTGTGGTTCCATGGGCAAAAATAGTGAGACCTAGTCTCAAAAAAAAAAAAAAATGCTGTATTACTTCCTTTTCTAAAAATGAAGCTGTGGCTCTTTTCCTGCCTTGGAAGCGTGAAGTTTTGCCACCATCATGAACGACACAGTAACATATCCAGACCAGGAAAATTCATGACCAAATGACTGCTTCAGTGGGAACAAGTGGTCTTTGACATCCTTCACCCTGGAAAGACAACAGTACCTAAGACAGAAATTCGGGAAAATCTAGCTAAAATGTACAAGACCAACCCTGATGTCATCTTTGTATTTGGATTCAGAACCCATTTTGGTGGTGGCAAGAAGATTGACTTTGGCATGATTTACGACTCCCTGGATTATGCAAAGAAAAATGAACCCAAACATAGACTTGCAAGACACGGTCTGTATGAGAAGAAAAAGACCTCAAGAAAACAGTGAAAGGAACATAGGAACAGAATAAAGAAAATCAGAGGGACTGCAAAGGCCAATGCTGGTGCTGGCAAAAAGAAGGAGTAAAGATTCTGCAGTGACTTTATCTGGGACTCTGGTGATTGTGCAGATTTTTTATGAGAGGATAAATAAAACCTTTCATTGTTTTAGAGACTAGGTCTCACGATCTTGCCAAGGGTTGTCTCGAACCCGTGGACTCAAGTGATCCCTAGTCTCATCTCCCAGGTAGCTGGGATTACAGGCACAGGTCACCATGCCTGGCTAAATAAAACCTTTTATGTGAAAAATAAAAATAAAACTGAAGCGGTGAGTGTAGTATCAAGACTCAAGGGCCATGGGTGATTAGGAGCCCTCCCACCTTGCTCTAATGCTCAGCAGCCTCCCTCTGATCAGACTACAGCACACATCCCCACTTGAGTTGATCTGCTATGAAAAAGGTTCACATATTGTGTGAAACTTTGTGCGCACAGGAAGGTTTAGAATGTATGACGTCCCCAGGACAGTGACAGAACTGAGGTGAGGTTGGGAAAAGGGCTGCATAGTTGCAAAAATATCCCTTTGATTTTGGTCCCTTGTGGTCGACACGTATTCCTACTTGTACCTACTTATTTCCTTCCTACCTGAAGTACCTGCTCTCTTCAGTCTGCTGGGAGTTTGTGTACAATTGCCCTCCTCCTCCCCAATTTAAACAGCTTTGACCCTGATCTATAGGCAAGGATAGGAAAAAGGGGTAAATTGGTGTGAGGTGTGTGTTCAGGAGGTATGGAGGGGAGGGGAGAAAGGAACTATGCAAAATTACAAATAAAAAATTTAAAGGTACTGAATTCATGATCCTCCCTCACGTACCCTGCTCTCCTTATGAGAGAGGTTTCCACTTTTAACTTTGACCTGGCTGGGTGAGATGATTCTGAGAAAGCTCAAACCTTTCTAACCTTGTACAAGCATTATAGACATGGAGAGATTGTTGCCGAATGTAAGTGACTGTGACAGTACAGGGACAACACAGAGAGGCACGTGTTCATTATGTATGACTGGCGAAATTATCTGTCTCCAGAGGGACATGTTTCATTGTACATTAGCTTCTAGCTGCTTCCTTCCTCCCTGTTTCTCTGCCCACTCTCTCTATCACTGTCCTTCTCATTCTCCTCTGTCAGTGCCCGTACCCCCGACTTCCCAGCCCAGCTCTGCCCATCAATGTCTCCATCCATCTTCCTGGCCACGGTCACATCTCCACTTTGTTCAGTCTCACGTTTGCTCTCCAGGAGTCATGTTTGTTTCTCTCATTTGTCTCCTAGTCTTTCTAGTTCACTTTCTCTCATTCCATCTGTGTCTCCCTCTGTAACACCAGCCTTTTGGGTACCCTGCAGCTAGTGATGACCTTTTCTCGTTACATTCAAGTCCATAAGCAGCACTTGGTTTATTGATTGATTGGCTTTTATTTAAATTCTGCGGTGGAAAGTAAAGAGAATTTTTATAAGGTGAGAGCAGAGAAAAGATGTGAGCTCAGCAAAGGGAAAAGAGAAATAAGGGGCAGCCCAAGAGGATGAAGGTGGGGTGGGGGTGTGTGGGGGGCTGCTAGGGCGTGGAATCAGAAGAGGTTGAACACGCAGTGGTGTCTTATTTCCTCTCTCAAATAAAATAGGTCAGAGATTCATGGCTGATGCCGGATAAATCTGGATCATAAAGGGTTAAGTACCCAGTCAGGCTGGCACTTAACTCGGGTAAAAGCTTCAGGGAAAAATGAGTTAGGTTAAATAAACCTAAGAAGCTGACATGGGTAGAATTTCTTCTGTCTCACCCACTAACAACTGCGAATAGGACATTTTAGAAATGGTGTTTATTGAAATGCTTCAGTGGGGCATAGCCCCTGGAAGCAAGAACTTGACTATGAGGCCAGACCTGGGGAGCACCGCAGGATCAGGGACAGTCAGTTGATGGAGAAGGATGTGGTGCTCGGGTCAGGCAGGTGGGGGCGACAGCTGCTGATCAGGGCACTTCTGATTGTTGTGTTGGCTCTCTCCTCTTGCCCACTATAATTAATCCTTTCTCAGTATGATTCTGGCTTCCTGAAGGGAAAATAGAATTTTAAAAACAAACAAGAGACAAAAAACATCAGAGATGCTTGGTTGCAATATGCATATATTTTAAGTGATAAAGCACTTAATCATGTCTCGAGGTCACAGCTGCTGGTCATTTTCAGAAGGTATCTAATCTGCCATAGGCCCGGCAGGAGGGACTCTTGTAGCAAAACAAACAAAAATGGCAGGAAAAAAACCCAGCTAACTCTACCACCAAATTAGATAGGCTCCTGTAAATCTTCCATTGACCCAATCGCCCTCCTTCCTTCTGAGCCAAGGGAAATGAGGCCTCAGAATTTCCCTCCAACTGTCTTTTACCTCACTCCCTTCTCACCCCACCCCTGGCTTCTCTTCCTTAACAGACCATGTAGAATCTGTGGACCAGAATAAATCAGTTGTTTTATTTCCCCTCAAAGGATGTAACTTTCCACTCCCCAAATGGCTCTGACAGTTTTCTCATTTGCTAGCTGAGGAGGATATCAAGAGACATCAACCTTCTGCTTTTGCCTAAAGAGGGAATATTCAGTAAACTATTAAGGTCTATTCCCTGATTTTCTTTAACCGTACCCTTCCTCCTTCCCCAACAACATCTTTCTCTACCTTTTCACCTTCCCTGACAAATACTCCACAGACCGCAAAGTGTACCCACCCCTTGCCCTTGTGGAGATGCTCTAAGGCACGTGAGTGTTCAAGCCCACAGTATTCCCTGCTAGCAAGAGAAAGCAGGGGCTTCTAGGAGTGTTTACTCCCTACTTAATAAGATCAGTCCCATCACCTACCCTGAGGAGTCAGCCTTTGGTGTTACTGAACTCTGTGGAAAGAGGAGAAATTGTCAGACATCACTTAAAGAGCCCTGTCCCTTGGACGCCTGGGAACTGCCGAGAGAAATTAATCTTCCGGCTATTTAAGGCAATTTCTTTTCCATCATCCTTTGTCAAGAGGACTGCACTGGGAAATGAATCTGATGGGAGTCCCTGAACTGGTACACTCTACTCAACAGCATCTCTCCAATACTAGGCAGCATCCATCATCTGACACAAGCAGAGACATGCAATCTCACTGCAAAGCCAACTCCTGACCAGTCCCCAGCAGCGAGAAACTGCACAAGGTAGATGGCACTGGGCCTAGACACTGCTGTTTTCCCTACCTCTGCTTTGCTCTTCCCAGAAAGCTTACCACAAATTGATCTTTCAGGCCAGGCATGGTGGTGCATGCCTGTAAACGGCAGCCTAGGAAGCTGTGGCCGGAGTCAGGGACCACAGTTTGAGTCCCACCAGGGGCACGTAGGGAGACCTAGTTCCAAAAAACATACAGCTGGGCGTGGTGGTGCGTGCCTGTAATCCCAGCTACCTGGGAAACTGAGGCTGGGGATTGCTGAGGCTGAGACTAGGTATTGAAACCTAGTCTCAAATAAATAAATTAATAAATTGATCTTTCATTAAGTGAGTCTCTTTTATCCAAGAACTAGAAAGGCGGAGAAACTGGGATATGCTAGAAGAGAACAAACATGGGACTGTAGATTACACGTTTTCTCCTCTCAATGTGAGGACTGGGACAGAGCAGAAAAGGTGTTTATGATAAACAGCCTGACCAATGCCAAGTCAGGCATGAGACAAGAACAGGGTGAAGGGAGCATTGCTTTAAGGCCATCTCTTTCCTCAAGATTTTTATTTCACAGATGAAGAGGTTAGGGAGTCTGCTCTTTGAGATCAATTAAAGGAATTCCACTTTTCACCTTTCTTTCTACCCTCAAGGTTAATTCCCAGTGCAGTTTTTCAAATTGTTTCTTGGGTTCCCAAGAAGCACTGGAGAGTACCTGTGGGGTAGGGGAGGGGCTGTTATGAGAAATTGCTGGAGGGGGAAGCTCAATGGTTGAGGCATGGATGCAACTTTGTTTTTTTTTTTTTGTTTTAAGGCTAGGTTTTGCTATTTTTGCCTGTGGAACTGCAGGCTCACGTTGCTGGGGTACCACAGACTCAAGCTATCCCCAGCCTCAGCTTCTCAGGTAGCTGGGATTACAGGCACGCACCACCACGCCCAGCTATATATTTTTCAAACTAGGTCTGGCTATGTGCCCCCGGCAGGACTTGAACCATGACCCCTGGCCCTGGCTGCAGCTTCCTAGGCTGTCGTTTACAGGCATGCGCCACCATGCCTGGCCTTAGATCCAACTTTAACTTGCTTTCTTTCAGGTATCGGGATTTCTCCTAAGAGTTCATTTTACTTCATAGGTTCTAATTTTTAAAAATTATTTATTTATTTATTAATTCATTCATAGGTTCTAATTTTTTGAAATTAATCAATTAATTAATTAATTGATTAATTTTGAGACTAGGTCTTGCTATTTTTGCCCATGGGACCACAGGCTCACGTTGCCTGGGGTACCACAGACTCGAGCAATCCCCAGCCTCAGCTTCCCTGGTAGCTGGGATTACAGGCACGTGCCACCATGCCCAGCTTTATTTTTTTGGAACTAGGTCTCACTACGTGCCCCTGATGGCACTCGAACCGCAATCCCTGGCCCCGGCCATGGCTTCCTAGACTGCCGCTTACAGGCATGTGTCACCATGCCTGGCCGGTTCTAATTTTTAAATTGCTCTGCAAATCAGTGTACTAAGAGGAGGATGGCTATCCCCGTGCCTCTCATGCAGCTACCGTTTGCCAGTGGCTCTGCTGGAGCACTATGTAGTACAGCCCCGGCCGGCTTCAGCTGAGCAGATCCAGCTCCAAGCTAGCAATTCCCTGACTCCAGGAGCTGCTGAGGCACTTTCCAGTGAGATGAATCTCCTTAGTCGCAAGAGTCATTTGTTTTCCAAACTCCCTTCTCCAATCTCACTAATTCCCAATTTCCCTGCATTTGACAAATGCAATTAACAAGCCTTGATCAGTTCCTGGCCGACAGTGTCATCAATCAATACTGCAGGAGGCTGAAGGGAAACGGGAAGGTGCACAAAGGGAAGATAGCTGCAGCAAGGGGTGAAGAAGTCTCTCTCACCCGTTTCTATGAACCACTCCTCCCAACCCCTTAGCCATGAAACATGTCTGGGTGGTCACCCTCACCACCACTTTCATTCCTCTTGCTAACTTAATACAAAGCAGCACTTTCAGTGCCCTTCTAGCCTATTTTTAAAAAAGGTTTCTCCCATCCACTTCCTCTAAGCAGCTCATCTTCTCTTTAACAGAAGGCCTTGCCATCTGCTGCCTCCATAGCTTGGGAACCAACCTCCTCAGTGCTGGGTGTGATCAATCAGCCATGTCTCTGCTCTCCGCGGGGCCTCTTCCCCACCCACATTCCAGCGGCAATTTTGGGCTGTTTCCTGCCCAAGAGGCTATAAACCCACCATCATACCCATTTGTCCCTCACACGTACACACTGCAGGACCAAAAGGATGAGGATAACCAAGACCATGGTCGCTGCTGCCTAAACAATCACCTCTTTGTCCTCCTCTTTCCCAAGGTCTAACTTTTCCTTTCTCAGGTGGTTTAAGATTCCACATCTACCCACTTCCCTTCATCGTTCTGCATGGAGCGCTAGCCTCCCCCACCCCTACTGCAGGGCGAGAGCTTTTTCCTCCACAGCTCTGTTGGTACAGCCCTGTGCATCTTTCCACTTCATCAACTTTTCATCTCTTTGCAGACAGAATTGGGAAATCTCTCCCTCCTCCCTGCCTGCCTCCTTCTCCTTTATTATTAGCTTCAAGAGTGGGGACATTAATGTATTCACTAGACAATGTCTTCACACCACTGTTTCCTGTAATTACAGTTACTTCCCTCCCACTGTCCTGGCTTATTTGACTGAAGTGCTTGGAGGAGGGACAGGGTGGACAAAAGACACAACACAGGCTGAGGTGGAGTAGTGTAATGTTAACATCCAAGAAAGTAAAACAAATAATCGCCCCTGCAGCAGCTCATCAACTAGGAACACACAGAGGTCAATGCAACAGAGCTTTAAAAAAATTGCCAATATAAGTAGGGACCCCTCCAATATAAGATGGGGCACTGTACCCATATTATCAAGTCACCCCAAGAAATCCAGGTAGCGATGTCCCCCATCTTTCAGGCTGAAGCTTAGGGCACGAGCCACCATGCCCGGCATCCCCCATCTTTCAGGGAGTAGATTCACTGTACTTGTCGTGCAGATCAGCTACGTTGTCACTGGAGACTCGGATCCAGCCATCCTCTCGGACATGGTAGAGGTTGACCGAACCTCCTGAGTAGGCATCTCTGTATGTGGCTTGATAGATGGCTCGACGAGCCAGATCATAGGCCTGTTCCACTTCTAGGTCATAGGAGTAACCCCGATCCATGACCCCATAAGCATACACAGAGCCAGAGCCTACAGAGAAGGTGACCCCGGAGATCCGGTTTCCTTCACTGTCCACATAGTAGAGGCCTGGAAAGAGAGGTGAGGTTAGCAGGGAAAAAAATGACCACCCATTTTGAAATCTGATTCATTTCACAAGGCGATGGTTCTCCATCCTTCTTGAAACCCAAGGGAGACCAGTAGAATTATAAGAAAATAGAACTTCTACAAAATTACTTAACAGAAAAGCCAAAGGAATGAAATTAAATATTAAGATCTAGGATACTACAACATACCCACCACACCTTAGATCACTGAAACTGCCTTGTCTGTCCTCTGCATAAGCAAAAAAGCATGTATAATTCAAATGACTATGATTTTGAGCACAGAACTTCAGGCACTGTGAGAAATTATGTTAAAAATAATGCTAGCCCTCAGAGGGCTATCTGGAGGGTAAGACACACATTTGCACAATAGGAGACTAAACCCCAACACTCCAAGTCATATTGTAAAGACCTGCCCTAGATCTGCACTAGTATATGGGTATGCCAGCCACTGGGCACATGTGACTGAGCGTTTGAAACGAAGCTAATATCAAGGCAAGTGCTAAAATAACATTTTAAACCTATATTGGATTAAGTAAAACTATTAGTAAAATTTCCCCATTTTAATCCTTCAACGTGTCTTCTATGAAATTTGAAACTAAAAGCATGGTTCACATTATATTTCTACAGGATAGTGTTGGCCAACCAAGGCTTAGTTAGGCAAATCACCCATTTTTATGAACACAGCCACTGGTATTTATTTATTTATTTATTTTCTATAATGGCTTTTTTGCCAAAACAGCAAAGTAGTTGAGACAAAGATTATATGGCCTGGGAACCTAAAATTTTTGCTATTTAGGTCTTGTAAAAGCTAACTTCTGGTACAAATGAAAATTTAGACAAGAGATTTTAATAAAACTTTTATCAATTCCAACTGGAGTCTTTTTTGTTTTGTTTTGTTTTTGAGACTTGGTCTCGCAATTTTTGCCCGTGGAACCGTAGGTTCATGTTGCCCAAGGTACCACAGACTCATGCAATCCCCAGCCTCAGTTTCCCAGGTAGCTGGGATTACAGGTGTACGCCACCATGCCCAGTTATTTTTTGGGACTAAGTCTCGTTATGTTGCCCTGGGTGGATCTTGAACCGTGATCCCCAGTCCCAGCCGTGCTCCATAAGCTGGTGCTTATAGGCACATGCCACCATGCCCCGTTTGGATGCCTTTTTCACCAAGTTCAGAGTCAAACTTCACTTCAAAGGTATCAAAAACTTTCTGTGGTTCTTCACAGAAAGTATCTCTTATCAATCCATTTAGCCTGTGTTCCTTAATTCTGCCATTGGCATCACTAATCTTTTTCCTAATTCAGTGATTTTCAACTCTCATCATCAGAATCATGTAAGGAAGTTTTTTTAAAAGATGCTTGGGACTTACTCCAGGAATGATTTTTCAATGAGTCTGGTGTGGAAGATAAGCATGGGAATTATTTTTGAAGTTCTTCAGGTGATTCTAACACAAACCACCAAGAAGTGCTGCTTTATCAATTATTAGGTACAAATGATTATATGTGTCCTGACTTAGACCCTCAGTCTCACTGCCATGACCTTGCCTAGCTGTTTGACCATCTGATTCCAAATGACCTTTCTGGTTTTGTGGTTCACTACATTAAGTCATCTGCAATTCCTCCCACTTCTACTCTTTGGTATTTTGCTGATTTGTTTTTGTTTTAATGTACTTCATGTAGGGAAGGGAGAACATGTCAAAGGAATATAAGGGATCATGGTAGTGAAAAAAAAAGTCTTCATTTCATTCAGTCTGTACTAAGCAATGTGTAATTCTTTCTCAGTCTGCTATTGGAGACAAGGGGCTGACTCATTCTGAACAGGCCTGTTTGTCAGGAAGGCCTCCTGAGAAGGCACAATTTGGATTATGCTCTAGTTTCCTACATTCTCTTTGACAGCCTATTTCTCTAGTCTCTGACACTGTTTCTATCACCTGGAATAAGGCCTCTAGGAAAGGGTTCAGAGCAACATTTCTGAAATGTTACCTGGACCATACAAAATTTTTGTAACTTTTTTTTCTCTTTCAAAAAGAAGTGTTTCAATTTCTAAAATAACAAACTAGCTCCTCTCTCACATTTACTTTTTTAACTCCTTATAACATCCTTCATTGAATAATGGAGAGTCTCCAAAGCAAGTGAAGATGTAACAGGTATGTTACAGATATCCTACAGTTGCTTAACAGAGGAAAACTAGGCAGTTAGTAAACAGGTACATGAATGAAGTGAAAACAAGAGGAGAAAAAAATAACTATTTTCAAGCATCAAGAGGGACAATTACACAGAAAGTGACTAGCTGTCTATTCTAGTTTTAAGAACAGGACATTTGTAGGCGACAGCTTACAGAGTCGAGGTAGGGTCTGGGGATCGTGGTTCGAGTCCTGCCTGGGGCAACACAATGAGACCTAGTCCTTAAAAAATAGCTGGGCGTGGTGGTACACACCTGTAATACCAGCTACCTGGGAAGCTGAGATTGGGGATTGCTTGAGTCCGTGGTACCCATGGGCAAAAATAGAGACCTAGTTTTTCTTTTTTTGAGACTAGGTCTCGCTATTTTTGCCCGTGGAACCCCAGGCTCACGTTGCCTGGGGTACCACAGACTCAAGCAATCCCCAGCCTCAGCTTCCCTGGTAGCTGGTATTATAGGTGCGTGCCACCATGCCCAGCTATTTTTTTTGGAACTAGGTCTCACATGGGCCCCGGCGGCACTCGAACTGCGATCCCCAGCCCCAGCCGCTTCATAGGCTGAAGCTTACAGGCACGAGCCACCGTGCCCAGCCTGTTGATTTTTGGGTTTTTTTTTTTAAGAAACCAGATCTCACTATGTTGCCCAGGGTAGTCTCGAACCCGCGGACTCAAATGATCCCTGGCTCAGGCTCCCATTGCTGGGATTACAGGCAGCACTACCACTTCCTGCCCTGATTTTTGATTCTGTAACTTTGTTAACTTTACTTATTAGTTCTAACAGGTATTTTCATTGTGGAATCTTTAGTATTTTCTATATATCAAGTCATCTGAAAACAGAGATAATAAATCTTTTATTTATTTATTTATTTATTTATTTTTTGAGAGTAGGTCTCGCTATTTTTGCCAGTGGAACTGCAGGGTCATGTTGCCCAGGGTACCACAGACTCAAGCAATCACCAGCCTCAGCTTCCCAGGTAGCTGGGATTACAGGCAGGCGCCACCACGCCCAGCTATTTTTGGGACTAGGTCTTGCTATGTTGACCCGAGTGGGACTCAAACCACGATCCAGCGCTTCCTAGGCTGAAGTTTACATTCAAAACTGGCTGAAGAGAAAGTATCAATGGATACAAGGTTGAATTTTCCTGGTGAGGTTCTTATACAAGACAAAGGAAAACAAGCTAAGGAATGTCTTTTAGAGACAATGGAAGAGAACCTCGGGTAACTCTAGCAAGCAAAGAAAGGAAATGAGACTAAAAGGAGGACATGACTTTGGAGAGGCTGCTTACTATATATTAGTTTCACTGTCCAATTAGGAGATACTAGCCACATGTGGTTATATAGCACTAGAAATGGAGCTAATAGAACATGCTGAAATCTTTTAGGTATTTTGGATTAAATGAATTGTTAAAACTAATTTCATCTATTTCTTTTTATCTATTTTTATATCCATTAGAAAAATTGAGATTACATGTGTGCTTCTCTTATCAAATTCTCAAACATAACTCTTTGTAGGTCTTATTTTACAGGAGGGAGGAAGAAAAACATTATGTGCTCACTTAACTGACATAGCAGATGATGAAACAGGCTGAGAAAATAAGCAATCTGCATAAGTTTGGTCACACCAGTAGTCAATCACACAGCTGTTTAGCACATGCCCTCTCCCAGACTACACTGCCTTCCCAGAAAGAAGGGCTGAGAAACTCCTCAACACATTCTAGCAGTGACATAAAGCCCTTTTATTTATCTGTTCCTCCAAATCCTCCTCTCTGTAGTGTCAGTTCAAGAATCATGTGGTTAACTCACCTGGGCCTCTCTTATCCCAGCCACAGATCATGGTACCCATGGACAGCCCCATGCCTTTATATTGATACACCATGTTGGCCAGCAGTTTGGATGCTGCTGCTACTGAGATGCGTTCCTTGTTCCGAAGCTCATAGATTCGACATTGCCGAGCCAATAGCCGCTCCCAGAAGCTGCAATCAGCTGCACCTCCGGCCATGGTGCCCAGCAGATAGGGGTTGATTTCAATCACCTTCTTTACCGTCTGGGAGGCAATGTAGGCTCCTGCCGTGGCCCGGGAATCGGCTGCAACAATGACCCCATGGCGAAACTGTTAAGATCAGAGGAAAACACAAAACAAAGCACATTAGACCACAAAAATATCTCCACATTTCTTTTTGCATTAATGCAATCCCAGAACATCTTTCTCCATGGTTTAATATATTCTCCCACATACTGATGACACTTGAGCTCTACATCAATTCTCTGACGTGGGTATAACCAGTATTATTTTCATTTTATAGATGAAGAAACAGGTTCAATGAGTTCAAATGACTTGTCCAAGATCATTCGGCTAGTATTGCCAATTGAGGCCAGGATGCCCATTATTTGGCTCACAGTACAGTACTCTCTACACCAAGCTTCCTCCTTGAGCCAGTGTTCCGCTTACATTCGCCTAGAGGCCCACCCAGTTACCAAAACCACCAGTGAATGGTTAAAACACCTTTCATTTGCCAAAGCTCCTGCGGTCTCCCCTTTCATGGAAAGGTGCAACCTGGGGTTGCCTAGGAATCAACTTCTCCCACTTTACCCCAGCCCAGGCGTCCCCCCCTCTCCTGCCAGAGCAACAACCTACGCCTCCCCGGGCAATGAGACCGTAAAATCAAGGGACTAAACGGCCCGAGCCTCCTCCTGGACTGCGTCGTCACGGCCTCAGCGGGTACTAAGCCCGGCGCGGCAGCTGGGTCCGCACCTTGAAGGCCAGGGTGGTGGTTCCATGAAGCATTTCGATTCTCGGCTCGTCTGGGACATCGCAGCTCGGCGCGGCCAGGCTCAGTGCATCACTGGGACTCCCAGGACCTAGGTCTAGCAGATCCGCACGACCTCCTAGTCCGAAAAACCCATGCCGGTTCACCGGTAGCGGCCTCTCCAACACACTGGCCAGCGCCATGTCTAGTAGGGGCAGGAGGAACTATCGGTTATGCAACGTCCCGCCGTCACAGCTTCACTTCCTATTAAATCTATCCCGGAAGCCATTTTAACTCCTGGCAACAACGCTCCCACCCTACCCACCACAAGCTTCAGAAACGAGAAAACAGCAAATCGCTTTGCTGTCCTTAAATTCTAAAAGGATGTGGCCAGCACCTTGATCTGGACCATGCAAGTAGCGGTGAATTAGATTAACTTCAAGTTCACAGGAAGCGCTCGGAAGCGTCCATGTTGAGTGAGGGAAGTGAGGACGGCCATCTTTGAGAAGGGCGTGACTGGTTAAAATCGGTTCTGAATTCCTAGCGGTGAAGTCGTCCCTCTGCAACCCGGTGTGGAAGGCGTGCTTAACATCGCTGCCGTTTCAGCGTCCCATTAGCGCAACAGAAGTTGCCGTTTTATTTAAGGGCACCAACTAATAAATTTTGATAACATAATATCTGTGGCCGTTTTCCTGTGAAATTAGTTAAGCCACTGTAGTTTGTGGTAAAAAACACAACAAAATGAAGTGTGTACTTCTTACTTGATAACGTTAATCGCCACACAACCCACATTCTCTTAAACAATTTTAAGATCCAATATTCTCTTTATTCCCACCCTCTGGTGGAAGTTCTAATAAGTAATGTATTGCCTAAAAGGCAGGTAGAAGAATAAAGAAGAAAAAGCAAAGAACCCAGTTAACTCACAAAGCAGATCTCTCAATTCAGCTCCTCGATAACTGAGTCAATAGTAATTTACCATCTCAGAGCCTGAAGGAGAGTTGAGGTTCCATAAAGATGTACCAAGAGATTCTCTAACTTAAGCTTGCTAAGACAAGCTCTTTATTCAGAGATGTACTATATTTCATTGTCGCTCCCCTCTCCACCCACTTTCATTTTTCCTCCTGTTGGGAACCATAATAAGCCAGGAAGTGGGTAAATGTATGCAATGTTGCCTCCTGCTTTATGGTTCTATGAAGTCAGTGTCTGGCCTGCCTTCTTGAATTCCAAGGGGCAGCATTCATTAAGATCTAAATTCCACTTTCCTCTGATGCCCAATTTAGCCCTTTCTTTTCCCTATCAGACTCCACATGTGTTTTATTTTTAATGCTGAGATCTGGCAACCCTTTCCAAGCCCAACTTCAGAATGCAATGAAACAGAAGATCTTAATCTGACTCACACATGGATGGTGTGAAAAATGCAGAGTGCTTATTTATTGAGCACATATTATTTTTGCAGTAACCCGTGCAATACAACTGGTCCTCCTGAGTTCTCTCACTTTGATTCTTTCACTATGCCACTAATAGCATTTGTATCTTAAGACTCTTTCACATTTTACCTGGTTATAAGTGTACATTTATTTGGTCTCCTACTGGATTGTGAATGTTTAAAGACAGGTATTTCTCTTCACCTCTGCGTCTACTCTTACTTAATACATGTGTGACAAGTGAATACGTGAGAGAATGACAACAGCATTCTTCCAGTCACAGCGACTTGAAACAATGACTCATCTTGACAACTCCCCTTCCTTCAATAAGTTGCTAAGTCCTGCCCATTCTTCCACCACAACACTTCTCATATCCTTTTTCATTGTAGCTGATAACCACCTTGACTTACCTTCTTATTCCTAAATTACTGAAATATTCTCTTAACTGATTTTCTGAAGCCAAACTATTCTCTAGCTCATTTTGCATCACAGGAGATTAATTTTTCTAAAATGTCTTCTTAATTTTACCACTTTATCTTGTGTAAAGTTCAGCAACTCAGCATGGTATTCAAAGCCTCCCATAATTTGTTCCCTTCTTACCTTATACTAGATCTCTACTCTCATATTCCTACTCATGAAAACTTCAAAAATGATATGCTGGTGGGAATGTAAATTGGCAAAGGCAGCACTAAAAACAATATGGAGTTTACTAAAAGTTTTTAAAATAGAACTACCATATGATCCAGCAATTGCAGGTCTGGGTATTATCTGAAGGAAGTGAAATCACTGTCATGTGGGAATAGCTGAACTCCAATGATTCATTGCAGCACTATTCATAATAGCCAAGATATGAAAACAAAGTGTCCATCTGCAGATGAATGGATTAAAAAAGGTGATATATATCTACATAGTGCAATATTATTCAGCCTTAAAAAAAAAAGGAAACCCTGCCATTTGTAATAATGTGGATAAACCTTGAGCACATTATGCTAAGTATAAACCAGAAACATAAAGACATATACTGTATTCTCTCACTTATATTTGGAGTCTTAAAAAATGTTGTACTTTTTTGCTCTTAGAGAGTAGAATGGTTGTGGTCAGGAGCCGGCCGGGGCGGGTGTGTGTGTGTGTGTGTGTGTGTGTGTGTGTGAAAAGACGTTGATTAAAAGGTACAAACTTGCAGTTATAATAGGAATAAGTTCTGGGTGACTGTAGTTTTATAGCCTAATTTATAGCCTGGTGACTGTGGTTAATAATACAATATTGTTGAAAGTTGCTAAGAGAGGAGATTTTAAATGTTGTCACCATAACAACAACAAAAATGGTAATTATGTGAGATGAAGGCTGTGCTAACTAACCTTATTGTGGTAAACATTTTACATTCTGTACATATATCAAATCTTCACGTTGTATACCTAAACTTATACAATTTATATATCAATTATATCTTTATAAAGTTGGGTGCAGAGTAAGGAAAAAAATAAGGGCTGTAGTTTAGAGATGGGAGAGGGGGTCAGTATATATCGATATGCATAGGATGATACTGGAGGTCCAATAAAGTTTTGCTAAGGAGGTTTGGGTTTATTTCTTTAAATACCACTTGGGTTCCTTAAACCCATAACTCCTCTTCTCTCAGCCCATACTTAGAAAGGATTTTTAGAATAGGTGGTACTTAAGCCAGTCTTTAAATGATAGGATGCAAATAGATGAAAGGAGATGGGAAACGTGCTAGGAATAGAATGAAAAGAGGTTGTGGTGGATAGATTAGGATCAGACCTTCATGGGCCTTAGATGTCATCCTGGGTGGAGAAGGTGATTTGGATTTAAGCCTGTAGCACTTCAAGATTCCTTAAAAGGAGACACAGAATTTGAGTGATACCTTAGGTAAACATGTCAGTGTGGAGGATAAGACAAGAGGATTGATGGAGGGGGGTCAATTAAGAGGCTATTCAACTGTCCAGATTTGATTTGCTAATGGCCTGACCTAGAGAGGTGGTATTCCATCTATATAGAAGGAGTCTAAGAGTGTCCTTCGAAAGAAGAGACATTCTTTTTTTTTTTTTGGAGACTAAGTCTTGCTATTTTTGCCAGTGGAACCACAGGCTCATGTTACCCGGGGTACCACAGACTCAAGCAATCCCCAGCCTCAGCTTCCCAGGTAGTTGGGATTACAGGCGTGCGCCACCATGCCCAGCTATATTTTGGGACTAGGTCTCGCTAAGTGCCCCTGGCAGGACTCGAACCAGGATCCCTGGCCCCCATCATAGCTTCCTAGGCTGCCACCTACAGGCATGCGCCACCATGCTCGGCCTTAGAAGAGAATTCTTATCTCATCAGTAAGATCCCCACATGGTCACACACAAAGAAAGGGAGAAGGGCTGGTTGAACCTTAGTGTGACCTGGCTTCTGTACTCTTCCCTTGACACACTTACACTTGCCCTTTGTACTGAGAGTCCAGAAAACTATGAAGCCACAAGCCCATCGTCATGATCTGGGTGGTCTGGCCCCTCTTTGCATACACCCAATGCCATGGTGCTCCTTTGACCTGCAGAGTTTAGTTTAATATACTCTTGGTGATGCTGGAAGTAGCTGCAACTTGTCGCTCTGCTCCTATGTACTTTGTGTTTCTAAGGGGTCAGCTCCCATAGTTCTTTATCCTTGCCCTCAGCTACCTCTGGTTGGCTAAGATTGAGACTCAACATTATGGCATCAGTTGTTTCTCCTGCTCTGAAACCACAAAACACCTTTTATGCCTTTGTGAACACTGGACAGAAGGGTAACCAGGAGAGAGAAGGCACTACATCCTTTTCACTACATATTCAGAGGTTTAACACAAGTAGGAGAAGCTATACTGCCAGAGAGCCATCAGGACTGCCATCTTTGCAGATGGATGTTCATAGTCCTCTCCAAAGCAGAGGGGAAAGAACCCTCCAGGATCTAGTTTCCCTTCACCTTGGCCTCTCAGCAAGCTGCCTTCCTGTAAAAAGAACAAGACTCTTGTTCTTTTCTCTTATGTCCTTGTCTCTTTCCTGCCTTGACCACAAGGTGAAAGTGAGAGCTCAGGTCAGATGTGGTGGCATGTGCCTGTAACCCAAGCGCTGGGAGGCAAGAGACCAAGGATTGCTTGAGTTCATGGGTTCGAGACTACTCCGGGCAACATAGTGAGACCTGATCTCAAGAAAGCAGCCGGACACGGTGTCGGCCACCTGTAATCCCAGCTACCTGGGAGGCTGAGGCTGGGGATCCCTTGAGTCCGTGTGATCGGGACTACCCCAGGCAACAAAGGGCAACAAAGTGAGACTTAATTTCAAAGAAAAGAAAAAGAAAAAGAAAAAGAGAAAGTGAGAGCTCAGCATCATAGTTCCCTGGCCCTGTTTCCCTGAAGAGCAAGCCCAGCATCAAGGTCCCTGCCTTGCTGGGTCCACAGCACTCCATTCTGCTGTGCCAGAGCACGCTGACTCTGTACCTCCTCCTCAGCTGGAGCACCTGCAGGCCAGGGATGGACACTTATTTGTCTTCCCAGTGTCCCCCACAAGAAAACAAGAGGAATCCAGCTCTGCTTCCCCACACACGGCCCCTTCCCTTTCTGTTACCCCAGCTCCACCCCACTCCAGGTGCTTGGCAGATGACAGACAGGAGACTCTTCAGTGACGCTCAGGTGTGTTGTGGGCAGCAGCTTCCCAGTGCTGGAGAGTCCACTGCCTTGGCTTCATCTGTCCTCTGAGCAGGAGGGGTTGCTCTGTCAGCCAGTCCTAAAGCCCAATTTAAGCTTAGGAAGAAATGAAGCCGCGGATCACACGCCTCCCTCACTGGTTCTGGCTGCAGACCAGCTTTTCCTTAGCGTCCCCTATCCCCCAACCCCAGCCCGAAAATCTCTGCCTCGCATCCTCCAGACTTCACTCTGGCCCAGGATGGCTCTGCAGGATGTATGCAAGTGGTGGGCCCTGGACACCCAGGAATCATCCCCTCATCTGCCTCCAGGTGGTGGCTGGGCCATGCCCCGGGGTTGGGACCCTCCAAGCTTCCTGCAGATCCATGGCCCTCCGCTGGCTCATGGCACCACGACCCTGGCCTTCCGCTTCCGCCATGGAGTCATTGCTGCGGCTGACACGCGTTCCTCCTGTGGCAACTACGTGGCCTGTCCAGCCTCACGAAAGGTCATTCCAGTGCATCAGCACCTCCTGGGCACCACCTCGGGCACCTCCGCCGATTGTGCCACATGGTACCGGGTGCTACAGAGGGAGCTGCGGCTGCGGGAACTGAGGGAGGGTCAGCTGCCAAGCGTGGCCGGCGCTGCCAAACTCTTGTCAGCCATGATGTCCCGCTATCGGGGGCTGGATCTGTGTGTGGCCACTGCCCTGTGTGGCTGGGACCACTCCGGCCCTGCCCTCTTCTATGTCTACAGTGACGGTACCTGCCTGCAAGGGGACATCTTCTCCGTGGGCTCTGGATCACCCTATGCCTACGGTGTGCTGGACCGCGGCTACCGCTACGACATGACCACCCAGGAAGCTTACAGCCTGGCTCGCCGCGCTGTGGCACATGCCACCCACCGAGACGCCTACTCAGGAGGCTCTGTAGACCTCTTCCATGTGCGGGAGAGTGGGTGGGAGTACGTGTCACGCGGCGATGCCTGGGTGCTGTACTCAGAGCTGCAGAAGCTCCCGGAGCCAGAGAAGGAAGAAGAGGCCAGTGAGACTGATCCTGAGTCTGCCACCCCACACACAGGTGGGGTAGGTGGAGACCTCCCTGCTGGAGCAGCACCAGGGGACTCCAGGATGCCTGCAGAGACTGAGGTGCTGTGAGAAGCAACAGGATGTGGGGGCCTTAGCTCAAGGCAAAGAGTGAGAGGGGGGAAGGCTGGGGTGGCAGGGGAGGTAGCCTTATGGGTTGATGCTTTGTTTGTTCCAAGTCTTCTTCCCTTTCTATCTCTCAGAGCTATTGATGGCTCTGCTCAGCACGCTCCTATTGATGCCCAATAGATTGGTCCAGCCTCCTTATCGGTACCAAGCTCTTCTTTGCAGATGTTTACTGCGCGACTGCTGCACGCCAGACACTGTGCTAGGTGCTAGACCCTCTTTTTTTTTTTTTTTTCCTGTCTTCTGCTTTTTCCATCCCATCCCCTCGCTCTCCCTTCCCTCCTGTTTTAGCCCTCCAATCTCAGTTTCAGTCTCTTTAGACTTTCTCACATTGGTGAGGGGGAGTGACTGGAAGGGGAATGAGGATGGAGCCCAGAGGGCCCAGGCTGGGAGCAGCAGGGGTAATTTGAATAACCACAAGGTGGTGATGGGCTTCTCTCTTTCTCTGCCACTGGCCCCACCCCCACTAAACTCTAAAGATTACTCCTTTACTGAAGATGGTAACTCTTTGAGGAAAAAATATCCTCAGCTGATAGAGGAGGAGACAGGTAATGGGTCGTGTGACTTGCCCGAGGTGACACAGTAAGTGGCAGAGATGAGGCTTGGAACCTGGCCTTCCACTCTAGAGCTGTGCTCCTCTAGTGCAGCTGCCCCTCCAGGCCCCTGCTCTGCCCTGCAGGCACCTGAGAGTGATGCCAGGTGAAGAGTATCTGGGCCAAGCGCCTGCCTGGTGGCCAGAGATGAGTGAACCCAGAGGGTCCAAGGGTTCAAGGGCTGAGCCCAGGGAAGCTGCTTCCTACTGAGCTTCATCTGGCCCGCCAGATCTGGAGCCTACTCTGCCTCAGCCTTTCAAGGTCTGTCATTGCTGCTACCAGGCTCCTCCTCTTCCCCTACCTGTTGCCTGCTGTCTTTCCAGCCTCTTCTTTCTGGAGCTCCCTCCGGGGAATGGAGGAATGAAGGAAAGGGAGGTCTCTGTGCCAGTGGGAACTATCAGCTTAGCATAAGCTCTCTTGCCCCTCTTTACCTTTTTCTGCTCCCCGAAAACCCTGACTGGAGTTGTGGGCTGACAGCAGGAGGCACACTGCCCTGGCCGTTTGCAAGGCCAAGTGAGGGAGAAAGCAAGGTTGACCAAGAGATGGGACCTTGCTCAACCTTCTTCACTCACCTCACTCCTACAGTCACCCTTCTTCCCTTTTGGATACTCATCCTCCCAGATTCCACCCACCCACCCAAAATATACACACACCTTGCACCCTGGGCTCAGGATTCCTCTAGGGGGGAAACAGAGCAGAAACAGGGGATCCCTAGGTCTGACAATCTGGGGATGACTAGGGAGGAAGGATGAAAAGTCAGGGAGATGTGGAAGGAAATCATTGTGGATGGAGGGGAGGAAAGTGTGGTGGGAAGAGGAACCACAGAAAACAACAGGACTAGCTTTGGAGCCAGAGCCCAGAAACCTGTCGAGGGGCCTCTATAGCAACCTTTCTTCAGAGAAGGAGGTGTGGGACTCTGAGAGGGCTGGAGAACTCTGGGCCAGTCCTGAGGAACACAGGAGAAAAGGCAGCTTTGGCTTTGGTCTCTTATAAATGTTGACTCAGTCAATAAGGGTACATTCCCACGTACAGAGAGATGGGTGGGCCTTGAATGGGGCTTAAGTGAGTGGGCCAGGATAGATGTGTGCACAGGAATGGGGCAGGTGATACTTGCATGATTCCTGTGTGCAGAGACAGGAGAAAGGCTGGAAAAGAAAGATAAGAAGACCAATCACTTATGCTCACAAGAGAAAGCCTTGTTTCGCCTTTGGGGGAAAATGCTCTAGAGTAAAGAGGTGCAGCTGTCTCTTCCCCTTTCCTAAGCCTGTATCCTCCCACCTCTATGCTGCCATAAGGGAGTGAGAAAAGGTAGGGAGAAAAAGAAAAAAGGGTAAGGGGGGGGAATGTCTGGAGGTGCCACCAAAAACTCACTGGGAATCACACTCTCCCCTTCCCGTATCCCAAACAGGATTGAATCTGGACAGAAAGTGCAGAATAAGAAGAGAGCCCTTTTCTGTATCTTCTCCCATCACATCTCTCCTTTATCTTCCACGGTTTGCCCCTTTTCACTTCCTTTGACAAATGTTCTTCAGGATGAGACAGTATAGATTCAGGGGTCTTGCTGACAAGCCAGTTTCCCTATGCCCTGTCTTTCCTTGAGGTTTTTAAGGAGCTGGGGAGGATCTCAGAGGAAAGAGACTGGGAGAGCAGGTGAAGGCTTCATCCCACTTTAGTGCCCCATCACTACCTAGGACTGACCCAGACCCAGGAGTCAGTCCTTCTTTCCTCTAGGAATCCCGAAGGTGTGGTGCTGATATCGGTGAGACCAATGGGGCAGACATCCTGCCTGTCCTTCCTGATCTGGAGGACCATGACCCCTGATGCCCTACTGGGTACTGCCTCCTACAGTCTCCCAAGGCCTTCCTGAACAGACAGTGACCCTTGCACAGGCTTCCGGACAGTTAGAATCCTGCTCCAGCCTTTCTGAGTAAATATCAAGTCCAACAGTGGTACCAGGGTCCTTGTTCTCTCACCTGGTTGTCCCTGTTAAGCAGGAAACTGTGACAGAAGGTATGTTTTTGTTGAAACAGCTTTTCCTATTACCAGCGCCCACAATGACCCTTCTACTTGAGCCTCCAGGAGCTCTGTCTGAAGTTGGGAAACCTGGGTGCTTATGTGGATTCATAGGTGCACCCTTTCTCTGCTCAGGGAGTGGGCTTTGAGAGATACCAGTAGCCCCCTCAGCTCTCACCCCAGATGACTTTAATTCTGCCCCTAGACAGCCTGTCTCCTGGTCCTCTCCCTTCCCCTTTGTGTTTTATGAAGGAGATCAAGAATGGGGGTGAATTAAAGGTGGGGAGCAGGACCAGATCCACGGGTTGTGCCCTCTCACCCAGGCCTACCCTTTCCTCAGTCAGCACCACAGGTCACAGGAGGGACTGGCTTGCCCTCTCTGCTGCCCACCAGTTCTTAGCCCGAAACCCCTTTTCTTCTCTTCTGTTTCCCGCCCCCCCAACTCCCTTCTTAGTAGCTCTTGACCTTTGTATCTCCTTCCCACCCGTCTTGCCCGACCTCCCCCCACCCCATGGCAAATCTCCATATCTTCATTTCCTTAGACTGTTTGAGAACAAGGAACCCAAAGAGTTGGCGGGAGGTGCCGTACAAGTCAGTACCTCCTTACTTCCTGAGTGGAATCAACCCATGTAAAAAACCCAGACCCTCTATTTAGAGAGACTTGAGTGGATTGTCCCCCAAAGGGAAAGAGCCAGAGTAGATGGACTGAGGCTTCTCCTCCGGCCCTTTGGTACCGTGACACTCTGCAGCGAGCCCGAGTGGAGGAGGAACAAACCAGGTCCTGCTTTTACAAAATAAAGTGTTTGTTTATTATGAAATTAGAGATGGAGGCCCCTCCCCTTCCTCCCTCTTTCCCCTTCCCCAGCTGCCTCCCCTTTTTCCCCCTTCCCCTCCCCCTAGGGCTTGGGAAGCACACAAATCAATGCCCAGAGCTTGGGTGCCCAGGGCAGGCTGACAGGTGGGCAGAGCTCCAGGGAGGCGGCCATGTGGGGGGCTGGAGCTCTGGTCCTGGGAGTGGGCTGGCTCCCTCTCTCTGCTGGAGGCCATGGAGCCAGGATGAGGCCATGAGTGATGGATGGAACCATGCGGGCAGGTCTGTAAAGACAGGAGAGCTGGTTAGAGGTGGTGAGTGGGGCCAGGGGCTCAGGGGCTTTGGGCTATCCCTGTACCCCCATATAGTTTAGGGGCACTGACCTGGGGCAGAACATCCCCTGCAGGAGGGTGGGCAGCAGTGGCTGGAAGTTTCTCTTGCTTTTGGAATGGACAACAGAAAAAAACCAAAAAGCTAGTCACAGGAACCCAGAAAGAATGTGGGCAGATGTGGGCAGGAGACAGACACAGAGCGTGTGTGTGGGCCAGGGAGACAGAGCATGTAAGAGATTTAGGATCAGGGAGACAAAAAACAGGGCCACAGAGAAAGTGAAATCACAGTGAGAGAACAGAGATGCAGAGTCGGGTCACATAACCCAACCCCTGACAGGGAGAGTGTTACAGAGATTCCTGGAGAGAGACACAGAGGACGCAGGAGAAGGAGGTTACCCTGGGGAAGCTGGGAGGAGGGACACAGGGACAGGAGGAGGCTTGGGGTCCCTGGGCTGCTGCCGCCTGCCTGGACCCCGGGGGCTCACTCAGAGGGCCTGTTCAGGCCACCCCACCATGGGGGGCAAGGCCAGCAGGGCCAGCTCTCAGGGGGCCGGGGGCTCCTTGGCCCCGTACAGCTCAGCCAGGGTGCGGAAGAGGGGACCCCAGTCGTCCAAGGGTTCTGCCGGCCCGGGGACACCGCCGGCCTCGCTGCCGGAGCCCAGGGAGCTGAGGGAGCCGCAGGAGGAGCCTCGGCCCTCGTAGCCGTACACCTGCACGGAGTCGTAGGGCGGCACGCTGGGGTCGTCATCCGCCTCACGGAGCCGCAGTGCCAGGAGCTGGGCCACGTCGGCAGGGCCAGGCGGTCGGGGCTGGCGTGGCGCTCGGGTCCGGGGCAGCACGTCGCGGCGCGCAGGTGGGCCTGGGGCCGGAGGGGCTGCCCCGTCAGGATTCTGCAGGGCGCTGATGTCGAAGGCCTCGGTGTCCTCCTCGCCACCACCCTCGTCATCGTAGGTGATGATGTTCTCACGGACGTCCTCCTCCTCCAGCACCATCAGTGCCTCCTGCTTCTGGCGCCGCAGAGCCACAAAAAGCACCACCAGGGCTGGGGAGAGGCCACCCAGGCCGCTGAGCTGGCAGGGCCACCAGCAGGGCGGCCTGGCTCCCCATTGAAGGACATATAGGCCAGGTGAGAGATGGGGCAGTGTGGCCCGGGGCTGGCACGCCCTTGTTTGACATCTGGCAAATCTCCTTTGAATCTTGATTTCCCCCTTTGCTTGCTGTGTGACCACGGGAAGTGGCTTAACCTCTCCCAACCTCCTCTAGATTACTTGTGTGGAAAACAGGGAAAACATTTACCTCTCAGGGCTGATGAACAGATGAAATGAAATACCAAAAGCGATATGACTAATTCCACAAGGGCCTGAGAGTTGGAGCTCAACGGACTTTTTTTTTTTTTATGGCTGTGACAGTCATTAACAATCGGCAGGTCAGGGTTATGAAACCACAGCTTTTCTCTTGGACACATCAGGTGGTAAGGGTTCCTGTGAGCACTTGGGTGAATTTCTCTACATTCAGGGTCCTGGTTCCTCTCTGCAGCCCCCCCCCCCCGCAGGCTAGGATCCCACATCTGTGTCCCTCTGTGATCTGACTCACCAAGCAGGGTGCCCACACAGGTGACAATGGCAAGCAGGGCTCCGGTGCTGAGCCCTGCAGGTGAGAGCTGAGCCTCTGGCCGGCAGGACGCCACAGAGCCATCAGGCCGGCAGCGACACACGCTAACAGTCACCGTGGCAGTGCTGCTCAGTGCTGGCTGCCCCCAGTCCCACAGCTCTATAGGAACCAGGTAGGGGGCCTGTCGGGGTGGAGCAGGGCGGGAGGGCAGCAGCAGGCTAGCAGAGCCATCTGTGGGAGAGGAAAGAGGTTGGGGCACCTTCTCATAGGGAGGGTTGGCCCATACCATGGAGACAGCTTCCCAGGGTATATCTTGTTGTCTGGAGGTCCAATAGGTGGGCAGGGGTCAAGCAGGCTAGGCTGGGGTGGTGGTGATGGAGAGGAGGAGGGAGGCAGGCACGGGCCACATACCTCGGTTGTCTCGCACAGTGAAGTTGGCATCAGGGCCCAGGGGACCTTGAAGGGAGACACGACTACTGTTGCCGACTTCGTCTTTGTCCAGGGCTCGGATGACCTGAATCAGCTGGGAGGAAGAAGAAAGGCCTTGTATGGAGTGGGCAGCTGGAGCTCTGGAGGTCCAACCCCTTTGCCTCAGCTGCTCACCTGGCCAGGGACTGCAGAATCACACACAAAGGTGTCATAGGGCTCAGTCAGCTGGGGAGCATTGTCATTCTCATCCAGGGTCTGGATGGCCACTTGCACACGGGAGGCCTGTGCAGAGCTGTCTGAAGCCAGAACATGAACACATACACCCCCCACGTACACACAACAGTTTTACATACAACATACACAGTGCGCAGACAGCACATTGCATGCGCAAACCACCCATGAAATATGCAACAATGTTATGAAATCATGGAATACCAGAAATTAGGTAGCACCCAAGATATATGCAATAAATAAATATTCAACAGGAATGTAGCACCCAGGATACAATCGCCCACATGCAGGGTGCAAACATTGTAAGTGAAAGGTAGACAGGTGCATACACATTGTACATGGGTAACAGCCATGAAATGCGCACATTCATACCACATATTTGATAGACATTCAGTATTTACAACAAATGCAACATGCATGAAGTGGTGAACACCATATTTATCCCCATCCCCAGAGAATGCATTTTCATGTATAGCACCGGTAGACACGCAGACACACACACATGCACACACACACATGCGCTGTTAGAGGTCTGGAAGGCTCTTGTGCAGCAATGACTATCACTTAGAGTCAATCTTGGGGAGGGAGGAGCTGTGTGATGCACTGTCTGGGCAGCACAGCCAGATACAGGGCCTCTCTTAACCCATCCCTTCATCAGGTGGCTCCCCCTCATTACCCTGCCTTGCTCCTCACTGCCAATTCCACCTAAGAGAGAATGGAAAACATGCATCCTTGCACACCCTGGTGCTCGCCTCTCCTAGACTGGGCCTTTCACTTCAGTTAGGACCCCCCACCCCCCCCAGGCAAAGGGAAAGCTAGATGCACCAATGAAGGGGGTGAGGCTGCAGCCTGGGCAGAAGAGGCTGAGTGGGCTGCCAGGCAATAGGCTCTGGGATGCCCCAGGCAGGACAGGACTGACTGGGGTTCACTCCTGTACTGCAGGGAAGGACAGGGTCTGTGAGTTGATATTGGGGTTGGGGTGGGAGAGTAGGATTTGTAGGCGGGTGAGAAAACAGTGAGGGAAACACGCAAAGCTACACATACACATGCAGCCCGCAAACACACTATACATGCACATACACGGACACACACACGCTGCGGAGCACTGCAGTATGTGGGCACATGAGCCCAATATACACAGTCCCACCTACAAGAGGCAGGTGGGGAGGGTGGCAGCAGCCCAGGCTCTGTGACCTGACTAGGTCTGATGGCCCTCTGCCACCTAGATTCCTGAAGTGCTGGGGAGTTTCTTAACTTCTCTTTGCTTGCGTTTCCTCATTTTTAAGTGGGGGAAATCATCATTTCTCCACCATAAAGGTGTGGTGGTAAGGCCGGGCACGGTGGCTCGTGCTTGTAAGCTTCAGCCTATGAAGCGGCCGGGGCTAGGGATCGCGGTTCGAGTCCCGCCTGGGGCCCGTAGCGAGACCTAGTTCCAAAAAAATAGCTGGGCGTGGTGGCGCAGCTGTCATCCCAGCTACCCGGGAAGCTGAGGCTGGGGATTGCTTGAGTCTGTGGTACCCCGGGCAACAAGAGCCTGTGGTTTCATGGGCAAAAATAGCAAGACCTAGTCTCAAAAAAAAAAAGCAAAATGCTTAGTGATATTTGGGCCGGGCACGGTGGCTCGTGCTTGTAAGCTTCAGCCTATGAAGCGGCCGGGGCCAGGGATCGCGGTTCGAGTCCCGCCTGGGGCCCATAGTGAGACCTGGTTCCAAAAAAACAGCTGGGCGTGGTGGCGCACGCCTGTAATCCCAGCTACCTGGGAAGCTGAGGCTGGGGCTGGCTTGAGTCCGTGGTACCCCGGGCAACGAGAGCCTGCGGTTCCACAGGCAAAAATAGCGACACCTAGTCTCAAAAAAAAAAAAAAAAAGGTGTGGTGGTGATTAAATTAATTCCTTCATAGTTGGTAACTCAGAACAGTGCTCGTTGCATAATAAGTAATAAATTATCTGTCCACAGACATTCAAATACACCCTATACACAAACAGCTACTTATACCTATTCGCATTTGATTACACACACGAACCAATACAAAAATATAATTCCACACAACCAACTATACACACAAATAGATCTAGCTCTCTCTCTATACATATTCAAATGTATATACATGTGTTTTTCACTAATATAAGTCCTTATGTATACATGCAGCTACACACCCACATATTCACACATATAAAGCTCTGTGCAAACATCTAGGCCCACAGCAACAACATTCCACATACAGGACACAGCCAGTATAGGAGAGAGGAGAGGACTCTGTCCCTGCCTCCCTGGGCCAGGGCTACCCAGAGGTGGAACAATACTGCCAACAACAGGTGACTTCCAAGCAGAGCAGAGGGCCCAGCCTCTCTAGGCTGACCCCTCTCTCCTACCTAGAGGGTTCCCACAGGGCTTCCTTTGGAGGGGCTTCTGAGCACTTTCCACTTAGTTGCCCAGCCCTTTCTTGCCTCTCAGCTCCATCCTGGACAGGACAGGGCATGAGTCTGGCAGGGTGCAGGCTGTGATTTGTTAGGGGTGGGAGCTGGTTGAGGTTTAGCTTATTTCCAGGTTGGAGCACGTCAGGTAAGGCAGCAAATTTAAGGTCAGCAGAATGCTCATGCAGATCTGCTGCATCCAGCTCAGTCCAGCAGACGGGAGGAGTGCCTGGTGGTAAAGATCCCATCCTGGCTGGGGACCAGTGGTTGTCCATTGGCGAGGCTGTGATGGTGGGAACTGACCTTCCTAGCCCCTCCCAATAGCCAACCACCCTCAGGGACAGCCCCACCATGGGAGACTGCTGCCTTCTCCTAAGCCTCCAGGTGGGCCTAGGACTCCTCACCAAGCTCTGTGGCCAGCACTGTGAGGTTGTGCCAGACACGAGTCTCACGGTCCAGGGGCACCGCTGTGCGGATGGTGCCGTCCTCAGGCTCGATGGAGAAGCAGCGCTCTGGATCCGAGTGGGGGAGGATGGAGTATCTGGGGCAGATGGAACAGAGCTAAGAGCTGCTCTGGGGGCAGAGTCAGAGCTGGCCACTGCACCCCCTTCCCCCCATCACTACCTTGTTGGGTCTCAGACTTATCTGGGCAAAGCCTGACCCTTGCACCCTGAGCCATAATTCACGTTAAGCGCCCCTTTAAAAGACAAATATCCCAGGAAAGGCCGGGCACGGTGGTGCGTGCCTTTAATCACAGCCTACGGAGCAAGGCCAAGGCTGGGAATCCCTTGATTCTGTGGGTTCGAGACCCACCCGGGGCAACATAGCGAGACCCAGTCCCAGAAAAAAAAAAAAAAAAAAGCTGGGCGTGGTGGCGCATGCCTGTAATCCCAGCTACTTGGGAAGCTGAGGCTCAGGATCGCTTGAGTCCATGATACCCCAGGCAGCATGAGCCTGCGGTTCCCTGGGCAACAAAGCGAGACCTAGTCTCCAAAAAAGACAAAAAACAAAAACAAAAGCAAAACCCCAAATATCCCAGGAAGTCATCAACATTGAATACTTGTTCTAAGACTTGGGGGCTGAATTCATGGAGTGGGGAGGCGGGGGAAGAAAGCTCATAGAGGGTGAATAGGGTAAACACTGCCTATCTTTCACACTTTTGGGCTCTGCTCTCAGGACCTAGCTCTGTTCTGCTTTAGACTAGTAGTATGACCTTGAGCAAACTCCTGATTACTAAACTACAAAATGGGCATGATACCAGCACCTCCCTCACGTAGCAGGGGTGGACAAGTTGACTGGGGAGGTGGGAAGTGTGGATTTGAATACCAGTTTTGCCACTTACTGTGTGACCCTGGGCAAGTTACTTAGCCTCTCAGGGCCTAGCCTCTAAAACTACTGGCGATGATCCTGCCAACTTGACAGAGCTGTTGTGAGAATCAGATGTGTTCAAGTGGGTAAAATGTGAAGCACTGAAGGAGTGATCAATATTGATAGCAATCAATTATACTCAACAGATGAGATTACATCTGCTCCCTTGGCCACTGGGAGGTGCCATTATTCTCCACCCAGAGGGAGAGATGGGGAGTTGGGGGGTGGTGAGGCGGCCCTCCAGCCTCCCCTGGCACCTTGGCCCACAGACCAGTACGCCTGGGAGGGAGAGTTCTGCCAGACGGCAAGGGTGATTTGTGGTCAAGGGGGCATATCCTCAAGTGGCACCAGCCTGCTGTGGACTCCCTCCCCGAGGCCCAGCGCTGCCCTCACCCACACCCCAGCTCACCTGATCGGACTGGCCGGGGAGTCCAGGTCAGCAGCTGAGACCTGGCCCACCAGGGTCCCGGGGGCCTTGTTCTCAGGCACCGCCAGGTGGTAGGCAGCCTGAGTGAAAGCAGGTGGCTCGGGGGCATCCTGCACGGCCACGCGCACTGAGGCCACGTCCTTGAAGGGCCCTCGCCGCAGGTAGGCTGGGTCGATGAGCGTGTTGGTAGCCTCCACACGGAAGGAGTAGGAACGACGGGTCTCGAAGTCTAGGGGCTATGGTGAGGGGAGAGGGAGTGACTGAGGTGTGTGGAAACCAGGGCAGGCCCAGGATCATGGAGAATGAAGTCCCTTCCCTACCCCACCTCCTATGCGGAGAGGCAACCCCAGAGGTTAAGGGTGGAGGCCGAGTACTTAGTCAGGTACGCTAGATCTGCCCCAGCTGTCGCAGACGTGCCCTACGAAGAGTCTCAAGTTGGTCACCCCCTTTCTGGGCCCCACACCTCATCTGGAAGATGAGATGGCCATGCAAAGCACCAACAGGGCAGGGGGCAGGTATGAGGGAGTCTGGAAGTGGAGGCTAACCTTGCGGACAGTGAGGAGCCCGTCTCGACCCTGGGAGTCTGTGTTGATGCTGAAGGTCTCGGATCCCTCCCCGTCAAGGATGCTATATGCCATGAGGGCGTTGTCCCCCAGGTCTGGATCCTGGGCCCGCAGTCGGCCCACCAGGGTGCCCGGCCCAGCTGTCTCCACCACAGAGAACTGGTATAAGCCTTGGGGGTGGACGGAGGGAGACATTTTTAGAGAGGTTCACAGTCCTCCCTACCCCAGTGCTTTCTTCTCCCAGGGTTGGACTGGGGGAGGTGTGGGGAGGGAAGCCTTTTCCAGAAGCTGTCAGGGTGGGGTGACCAAAGGGTGGCTCAGGTGGCAGCACCGGCCCCTTACTCTGAGGGAACTTGGGGGGGTTGTCATTGACATCGCTGAGGGTGACGGTCACTGTCGTGCTGCCCGACAGCCCCCCCATGTGGCCGCCCATGTCCTTGGCCTGAATCACCACCAAGAACTCCTCCTGCGTCTCCCGGTCCATGTTGGGGATGGCAGTTCGTACCACTCCTAGGGAGAGACACCGGTCAGTCAGGGGTCCCTATCCCCATGGCTGCCCTACTGGACACCTGAGCTCCATCCTCACCAGTCTGGGGATCCACAGAAAAGAAAGGCAGTCCATCCAGGACAGTGTACACCAGCTTGGCGCTGTTTCCATAGCTGGGGTCATCAGCATCATGAGCAGTCACCTGGATCACTGATGTCCCTGGGGGGGGGGGAGGGTGGGAGGAACCCCAGCACCCTCATCAGCAGAGTAGGGCAAGGTGGGGAAGAGGGGTTCAGGTGGTAGATAAGGGGTCCCCAGACATGACCAGCGCTGAAGAGAATGAGGTGGGTTCTGGGACAGACAGCAATGAGGGAAAGAGAGGCAGGGCACTCCAGATGGCATCTGGGACGCTCAAAGTTGCAGTACTCACCGACATTGGACATCTCGGGCACGGTGGCGTGGTAGGGCCCAAGGGGAAAGATGGGTGGGTTGTCATTGATGTCTTGCACTTTGATGATGAATTCTGATGGGGGCTCCAGGGGCCGGTTGGAGGCACGGTCCACAGCCTGGGCCAGTAGCACATACTGTGCCTTCTCCTCCCGGTCCAGGCTCTTGGTGACATGGATATTGCCTGTGGCTTCGTCAATCACGAATACGGTGCCTGCCCCCTCCCCGGTCAGCAGGTACTTGGTGCGCCCCTCACCCCGGTCCACATCCGAGTGCAGCTGTAGGGGCCAGGGGAAAATGGCAGCGGGTTCCACACATAGAGGCAGAGGGGTAAGAGTCTAAGTCTAGCATGGGGTGGAGCGCTAGGAGTCCTGAGGGACCAAGGTCATTTGCAGAAGCCACGAAGTTGCAGGGCAGGGCCTAAGGGCCTGGAGAGTCAGGGCAGACATGAAAGGGCTTGAGTTACCTTGCCAATAAGGACGGGTTCTGGGCCGGCATATTCTTCAATGACGAAGAACTGGTTCCACACCCAGCTCCTCCGGGTTCGCAGCAGTGCTGGTCCTGGGGTCCCCCGGGACCCTCCCCAGGCCCGGGCTGGAGCTGCCAGGCGGCCCATGCAGCCCCAGCCACCCAGCCAGGCCAAGAGGAGCCTGACCAGGCCCCACATGTTTGGGTTCCAGTGGGGATCTGTTCACTGCCCCCAAGTGTTGAGGCATGAGATGGCTGGGGCAGAAGGGCAGGGGCGCTGGGCTACCCCATGGAATCCATACCTATAGGACAGGTAGCTGTTGAGGGTCCAGGAAACCCTTAATCCTCCTCTCCCCCACTGAAGTTAGCTACTAAAGAACAGACCTCCTAGGAAGCAGGCACCCCACTGCCCAGAACCCACAGGGAGACAGAGACCAGACAGGCTGATCCTTCCCTCCACCCAACTCTGCCTGTATTCACCTCCAGTGCTCCAGGCTGATAAATCTCCGGCCAGTCAACTCTGAGAAGCAGGGGAAGAAAATAGGAGAGAGCATGCTGCAAGGGCTTAGAACCCTATATCTGGCTCCCTCTTTCCAGGTTGGGTTTGCTGTGAGAGGGCGGGAGAAGGAAGGGCTACCAGGGAAAGGCTTAACACCCAGCAGGTGGGCTTCATGGAGATGCGGCCTCAAGGTGTCCAGGATCGGCTGACAGATGACAAGGAGTGCAGTCTTTGACAGGGTGGAGAGCCTGAGAAGTTCCTCCTCCACCGGGGAGCCCCACCTCTCTTGAGCCTGCCCCCCAGTCCACACTGCCAGCTGAAGTCCTTGAAGGGGGACTGGCAGAAGTGGTGGGTCAGCGCTGCAAGAAGAGGGGACAGAGTTGGGGGCAGGGCCAGAGAGGGAGCTGAGGCTGGAGACCCAGAGGCTGGAGACAGCATGATCCAGGGTGAGAGCAAGACTCAGCGGCTGTCCGGCAGAGACAACAGCAGCCGGAGACAGAAGGGAAAAACAGGAAAGGCAGCCTAGTGTCTGAAAGGCAGAGAGAAGTCAGAGGTACCAGGTTTGGGGACGGGCGGGAGTGGGCAGAGGGGCTCTCAGGGTGTGTGCTGGGCAGCCCTCAGCGGTGGGGTGGTGAATCAGGCCACTGCAACTTCCTTCTGGTGGAAGGAGCAGCCAGGAGGGCTTGCAGGCAGGAAGCTAGAGCGGACCCTTTTTGCTGCCATCTCCTCCTTCTCTAGGAGGGGTGGGGGGTGGGGGTGAGGTGGGGGTGGGGGGAAGGGGGAATTCCCCTCAGGTGGCTGTGGCTGCTGTCCCTCCGCTCCCAGAGCACACACCTGACAGCCTTTCCCTCCCGAGGGGACCGGCGAGGGAGGCGGGACGAAGAGAGAAGGAGAGCGAGAGAGGAGTGGAAAAGAGGATAGCGAGGAGGGAAGAACAGGGCAGGAAAGGAGAGCGGGAAAAGGGACAGCAAAGAAAAGGCAGAGGAAGGAAAAGGCCGAGAGGAAGAGGAGATGGGGAAAGAGCAGGGGGAGAGAGGAGACGGGGACAGAGAGGGAAGGGACGGAGGAACCAAACGGGAGGGGAGAAGGCAGGGTGAAAGAAATGCAACGAGAGGGAAAAGGGCAAAAGAGGGAAAGAGGCGCGAGAGAAGAAGGGCAAGAGGTGGAGCGCGGGAGATGGGAGCCGGCGCGGGCGAAGGGAGCCGGTCGGAGCGCACCGCTCTGAAGACACCCGCAGGCTGCCGGCCCCCTGCTGCCCCTCAACGGATTGCTGCCGGGGTTCCCGGCGGAAGCCCTTACCTGGATGTGCCGAGGGGCCCAGCAAGGCTCGGAGCGCCCCCGCCCGCCCCTGTCGCCGAGTCCCGGGGCGCAGCCCCGAGCCGATCGGAGCGGGCGCCGCGGCTCCGCTGCAGGTCTGAGCGGCCCCGGCGAGAACAAGGGAGCGAGACGGAGGGGGCGGGGGAAGGAGGCTCCGCCTGCGGAGGAACGAGGCGGCTCCGCGCCGCGCGGGAGAGGAGAGCCCAGCCTCCGACCCTCCCCGGTCAGCCCCGGCCCGCGCGGCGGGGGCGGGGGCGGCGCCTGGCGCCCGCCCCCTCGGCTCTGCCGCGCTGCCGGGCGCATACAGATGCGACGGACCTCCCGGGCCGGGTCCGCAGCGCCCAGCGCCCGGCGCCCGGCGGGGCACTCGGGCGGGAGGACGCCCAGACCACCGTGTCAGGCCATTTAGGAAGAACTGGCGGGTAGGGTACACCCGGGAACGCGAAGCGACCCGCACACCCCCAGTAGCAGGGCGAAGGGCGGCACGCGGTGAAGCGGGCAATTGGGAGCTTGCTGCAGAAAGGCCCGGCTCCCCGCTCCCTGGTCAGCTTGTGGGGCGTGTGTGGCGCCGCTGTCACAGGCAGCGGGCATCTTGGGAGCCTGTGTAGGGCGGACCGGATGGGGTGCGCTTTAGGACGGCTGAAGGATCCAGGGAATAGGTCAGGGACCCGAGGCGCGACATCGGCAGGAGGGGATAGAGCTGGGGAGTGGGGCCCTTTAGGAAAGCTTTCACAGCAGCCTGAGCGAGCAGCTGCCGCCCCCTGGTGGCAGTCGTGGAGACACCTTGAAGGTGGTGAGCAGGTGACCAATGGCACATATAGAGCGCGGGATAGGGGACCCGAGGGGACCCTCCTGAAAGGTGGGAGCCTTCCCCTCTGGCCTCGTAATGAGGAAAAGCCACAGCTGAGGTCTGGTTAGAGCCCAGGACTGGAGGAGCTTGGGAAATCCCTGACAGCGGCTACCTGTTTAAAGCAAAGTGAACTCAATGCTACAGCCAGCCATCACACTTCAGGGAGCTCTGGTTCTCACCCAGGCACTGCGCTAAAGGAAAGTCACTCACACACTAGTTAAAACTAAGTCAGATTTTTATTATTTTCCATAGACCACATCATTTAATAATAAAAAAAATAAAAATAAAAATTGAACAAAAGGAAAGGTGGATATAAAGTGGAACCGGTGGCCAAGAGGCAAGGACTGCAGGACAGAAGAGACTGGGAACTGCAGGGGCCCCGGGACTCAGGGAAGAGAGGCTGATTCAGCTCATAGGTGACCCAGTCCTGGCCCCGGCTGTTCCCAAGAGGAGGCTGTGAGTACCCAAGGGAGGTGGTGAGCAGGATGGAGGAAAATTGAAAGAACTCCTGGGCTGTTCCATACCTCTGGGCCAACCAACCGCCTTTCCTCCCTAACCTAGCTCTTCCCTCTCAGACTTAAAAGGAAATGAGACAGGAGAGGGCCAAATCCCAAGAGATAGGTTGGGGGAGGAGGGAAAGATGGCCATTGCCGCTTTTGGTATGTGGGGACAGGTGGCAGCCATACTTCAGCACTGGGCAAATGATGTGAAAGACCCTTGGTTTCAGGGTGATGGAGATTTTACCTATCCCTCTGTGGCCTTGAGCCCCTGGGGCAGGGTGGCTGATGCCTGCAGCTCTCCCTAGTGTTTTCCCAGCTTAGCGGCGCCCACCCCTGTCTCGCACAGGCGTGCTCCGACTCCGGCTCCTGCTGTGCCGCTTGGTATCTCTACGGTCCCTCTCACGGCCTCGTTCCCGGTCCCTTTCCCTCTCCCGATCTCGATCCCCCCTGTCACGCTCCCTGTCCCTCTCTCTCTCCCTGTCCCTCTCTCGGCTGTGCTCTCTCCGCTTCTCTCGCTCCAGCTGTCGGTTCCGTTCCCGCTCTGCTTCTTTTTCCCGCTCCTTCTGTTCCTCTTCTTCTTGTTCCTTTCGCCGCTTCTCCCGTTCCTTGGCCCTCTCAGCCCTTTCTGCCTCCTTCTGAACAATCTGCAGGAGGCAGCAAAGACAGGGAACAGGCAAGTCAGCCCTGCTTGCTTACAGCAGCCCCACTTTACCTGGCCACATCTGAACCCCAAGCACCTAGGGTCAAGTTTACTGCTGAACAGAAAAAGGGGGGCTCACAACATGTATCCTTAACTCAAGAGCCCAGTATGGTTCCTCTAAGTTTTCAACTTTCATACCCATGACAAGTTAGTGGCACCATCCAGGCGGGTCTTCCCCTGGTGGTTCAACCCTAGCCACCCAGATGTGAATAAATGTCTTTCTCTTTAGTGAACAGTAGAAGCCCAGAGTTCTCAGCATTTTAGAAATCAAAAAGAAATGGACAAATTCCTCAGCTCACTAAAGTTAATGTCCAAGGTGCTCGGTTGGCACAGCGAGCCTCCCAGGAGAGAGTTTCCATCCTGTGTTTCCTTTCCCCCCTCTTGGTTTGGCTGCTCTATGGCACAAGTCAAGTGGCTCCTTGAAACTGCCTCTTTCTGGGATGCTTGGTGTCTTGCCTCATCATGAACAGTTCACGCCTGAGCCTACTCACCAACACGCCCTTGCCTTGACCCCGGTGCAGGTGCTGCTGAGCAAGGCAGCAAGCAGCAGCTACTCACCTGGCTGTCAGTCAGGGGGAGCCAGTAGATGCAGGGAGCTGCCTTGGTTTTACGGAAAAGGTCATCCAGCAGCTTGGCAGGTGGTTCCTCCTGAGCTTTCTCTGAGGTAGGAAAAGTTATCAGACTTGTTGCCTCTGATCCTGTGTCCCATCCCTGTTGGGTCCCTTTCCCACCTACTAGTGGTGTGTGTGCCCCACAGCTAAGTACCTTTCTTCTCACTCTTCTTTTCTTTAGACTTCGCACGTTCCTTGCGGCGGCGGTCACGGGACCGTGATCGGGAGCGGGGCCCTTCTCGAACTTTGTCCCGATCCCATTCACGCTCTGATCGGGTTCGCTCCCGCCGCTCCATTTCCCGTTCCCGCTCTGCCCACTGTTCCCGCACCGCCCGCTCCTGCTCCCGCTGCTCTGCCCGGGGGTGCTGTGGTGGCTGGGCTGGGGGTGGGGGTGGGGGGTGCAAGGGCCGTGGTACCCCCTGCTCCTCTGTCTTAGTTTCAGAGGGACGGTCCACCAAGAGGCCCCGGTGATAATCCAGCTGTGGGTAGAGGAGGGACAAGGACAGTCAGGATGGAGATGACATCACGCTCACTGAAGGAGCCCAGGTACGAGGGTATAAGATTTTGAAGTCCTATGATTCAACTAAAGGAACCAAGGGGAAGGGAATGGGGGAGGACTCTCAGTGACTGCAGGTTTGGCCAGGATCTTAGCTGGAACCTAGCAGATAATGGCCTTCCCTGCCCCCTCCTTTCCCCAGGTTTCTTACCTCATCTTGCTCAGCATAGTCAGCACAAAGAAATTTGGGATTGGACTGGGGCCATTTGACCCCATGTAGAGCCGTGCGGGTGGCAACAGCTTCCTCTACTGTTGAGTACTGGTGGAGGAAGGGAGAAGGCAGAGGTCACCATAGGCCTTCAATGCCTCTCATCTGCCCATACTGGTCACAACATATACGCCACAACCTAGAGAAATAGCTTCTTCTCCTCACCGTTACAAAGCAGTGAGATTTGATTTTGTCAATCCAGAAAGCTTCTTCTACCAGAGTTCCTGTACGCCCCAACAACTCCTTCAGCTGGCCTAAAGTGAAAGGACGAACCTGCCAATGAAAATAGCAGTTTCAAGGTCTTGAAGAAGGCACAAACAATTCTTATGTAACTTAAGACTTCTCAAGTTGTGGTCCCAGAGCTTAACTCCAAGGTTTGGGTTATAACAGAGGTCAGAAACCCTCTAGTAGAATGGGACAAAAATGGTGATACAAACTATGCGCCAGAAATTCTACAACCCCGCAAGACAATCCTGCAGAGTGCTACCCTCCCTTCCACCCCTCCTGCAACTTTTCAGATGTGAAAGGTTGAGAAGTAACCTAATCAGCCTATGAGTAACTAGATCTTAGCACCGAACCTCAGAACCTGAGTTTAAAACTCAAGCTCTTAAACATCAAATGAGAATCAACTGTAGGTAGCAATGACTTACCAAATTGGAAATGTGGACGATGTTACTGATCTTGCCACGGGGTGGGGAGGGCACCTGAGCAGTTCGGACTGGGTCATCAATTGTAATGGAAACTCCAGACTTCTGCTGACTAATGGATCGTCGGGTTAAGGTATCTCCTAAAGTCACTGTATCAGATAAAGCACCCAAGTGGTTTTTAATAGGGAGCATTGCTCCATTTCTTTTATTCCCTGCCCAGCAGTCACTCTTCCACCTAAACGTGCAAGGCACTTGTCTAGGCAGATCTCGTCACCATGGAGCCTCAAAAATGACAGAGATTGGAACTCAGCCTTTGAAGGAACTTAGTAGGAAGGGGAGATAAAACAAACCAGAGAAAAACACTATACTGTAAATGCGAAAACATTAAATTCTTTAGAAGGAGGTACAAATAAGGTGCTCTGGGAGGGAGTTCAGGCAGTGCACTCAGGTTCACTCATCACGTACCACCTACCTTTCTTTACTTCATGCTCCACAGGAGGGGGCAAAGCCACCTCCACAGAAACCTGAGGAGGTATTGGGGGTTCTGCTTCAGGCTCCTTTTCTTCTTCTTCTTCTTCCCTTTGCCCATTCTCCTGGCCCTCTGCAGGTACTACCTGTATAGTATCAGATAATGGAGGAATTCCTGAATATCAAAACTAGCAAATCCTCTTTTGCCTCTGGTTTCTTGGCGTGTGGGTGCTAGTCAAAATAGAATGTTTCTTCCATGGGGGATGGAGAGGAAGGGTATGTTGGGGTGGGAATTTTATCACTAAGTTCATTTCTACCAGGTCCTGGGATTATGAATACATCACCTCTGTGTAAGACAGTAAATAGTTTACTTTATTTTATTTATTTTTTGAGACTAGGTCTCGCTATTTTTGCCCATGGAACCACAGGCTCACGTTGCCCAGGGTACCACAGACTCAAGCAATCCCCAGCCTCAGCTTCCCAGGTAGCTGGGATTACAGGTGCACGTCACCATGCCCAGCTATTTTTTTGGAACTAGGTCTTGCTATGTTGCCCCAGGCGGGACTCGAACTGCGATCCCTGGCCCCCACCGTGGCTTTCTAGGTTGCCGCTTACATGCACATGCCACTGTGCCCAGCCTGACAGTAAATATTTTAGTTTTGTTTTTTTTTTTTTAAGAGACTAGGTCTTGGTATGTTGCCCAGGTAAAGGCAGACTCTGGTTGCCCGGGGTACCTGGGACTCAAGTGATCCGCAGCCTCAGCTTCCCAGGTAGTTGGAATTATAGGCACGTGCCACCACACCCAGCTGGTTTTTGAGACTAGGTCTCGCTATGTTGCCCCAGGTGGGTCTCAAACCTGTGGACTTAAGCTGCTTAATTCCCAGTCTCAGCTTCCCGTCTTTATATTTTAGCATTTTTGAGGCATGTTTTTTTTGCTGCAATGATTCAACTCTGACGTTACAACACTTAAGAAACCACAAATAAGAGATGAATGAGTTGGTGTGGCTGTGTTCTAAAAAAACTTTACTTATTAGATTCAACGGGGATTTCTGTTGATGCCTAGAAGGGCCAATTACCTCAATGCAATAATACCCAGAAGGCAACTTTCCCTCCTAGGAGTCCATTTTAGCTCCTTAGCTGCCTCCTCTGCTTCCAATGTCCCATTTCTCAACACTGGGGTTGACAGGAATCTTACCTGAGTGACAGTCCGGCATATTTTCAGCCCCTTGTCATGGGTCCCATCATCACCATTACGCTCTGTCTCATCCTCAGAGATTCGGGAATCATCAGCATGAAGATCCACAACGGCCTCCTGCCCCGCCAGGGGTTTGATGTCGGGGATGAGGCTCTGGGACACAGATATCCCCCACCCCGTTACACTGAGCCCATGTCTGCTCCCACCTCAATGTGTGTCATCCTCCCTTCCCCGGCTCCTCCCACCTCACCTTGAGTGATTCAGTGGTGATACTGATGGAGGGTTTCTTCTGTGTGGTGGCTGTGCTGGCGCCCCAACGCCGCTTGCGACCAGGCTGGCCCCCCTCAGTGTCACTGTTTCCAGCTGGCACCCCCTTGGTAGCTGCTGTCCCCAAGAAATAGAACCCAAGAGTTAGATGGTCTCAAACACTCTGCTGGTTCATACCACAACTTCCATAGATATCCTTTAAATGGAATTAAGAATAACCTAAAGAAACTGTATTTAGGGACAGGGGAAACCATAGTTTCAGAGTGAAAAATAAAAAGGACTGGAGCCACTTTCTGATGGTAGACTGGATGATACAAAATATGAATTTAAAGCTAATTTTAGATGATGATGTCATCTGGTGACTTTAGGTTAGCTTTCACATTACAGATTGTTAATGAAATTGTAAAGATCTACTATACTATCAATAGAGTTCTACAACAGGAACTGTCACAGATGTGTGAGGGGTGGGACACTCACATTTTCTCAAATATTTAAAAAATAAAGAACAAACTGGTAGGGAGCCCCTCAAATCCACCCCTGGTGTTATCTCTGGAGAATATATCCATGTAGAATCACATAGAAAGTGGTCTGAGACATCTCATACATTGTTACTGCATTAGAAGTTAGAAATGTGACTAGGGAAAAATGACAGATTGTCTAAAGTTCTGAACCCCCACAGATACCAATACAGATTTACTAGGTAAA
>PVHY01006489.1:21103-74295 GCA_004024945.1 Uropsilus gracilis | reverse complement strand
CACCCCCGTTTTCCCCAGCAGCCTAATTCTTCCTCATGTATGGGTGTGACTCCACCCAATACACATATGCATACACTAACACACACAGGCAATCCTCCCGTGCCTTCCCAGTTTATTTGAAAATCCAAATTGGTGGGGGGCGGGGATGTTGCTAAAGGGCTGAAAGGCTAGGGGTCAGGGTCTGTCTGCACGGGTCTGAGAGGGAAAAGTGGTAGAAAAAGCAGGAGCTGCTTTCTGAATTTCTACTGGGGAGCCAGAAAAGGCTAATTTCCCTCCGAGGGAGACCCACAGCACTAGGGCTGAGGGTTGAGGGCTGGGGGCTGGGGTCATCACGACACCGAGAGGCTGGCGGCGAGGGTACCAGATTTCTGCTCGCAGCACACGGAGACAGCAACTCTAGGCGCCAGCGCCGGGAAAGCCAGGCGCTGAGAGTGCCAAGGACTGGTGCCACCACCACCTTGGAACGCTCGGCACGCGTCCGGGGCTGACTCGCGAGGAAGACGCGGGGCTGAAGTCCAGATCACCGCCCCCCGGGGATAGCCAGCAGCTCCCGCGGCAGGCCTGCCCAAGAAAGGAAGCGCGAGCCGCACAGGGCTCCCAGCTCCGAGAGGGGCACGTTTTCCCACAGCCGGACTCGACTGGGGAGGTTGGAGGAGTTCCTGGAGGTCTCTCGCGACACTGAGAGGTGATGAGGGCCGGGGGAGCGCTACGTGACTTTAGGTCCCTCCAGCGCTGCTGCCCACCGCGCGGTAGGGATGCGCCCCACCCGTCTCCACAGTCGAACAGGACCAAGAGCGCCGAAGGGGACGGGAGTGGCTGCCAAAGCCCTCTTTGCCTTGGAAATTCTGCCGACCCCAGACCTAGACCTTCTCTGAAGGGTGGGGAGCAAAACGCCCCAACATTCACCCGTCCAAGAACAGGGGTAGGGAGCCGAGTGCCTGGCCTCCCATGGCCGGCGCCGAGGGAATTCGAGTTCCCGGGAACCAAAGTTGCGCGCGTCCAGTCGCCGGCTTGGAGTGGGGCGCAAGACCCGAGTCAGGGCCCGGGGTGGAGGGAGGCCTCGGGAGTCAGTTGAAGGGAGTAGCGGCGCCGGGAACAAGTGGTTCCGCGGCTGGAATCGCGACCCCACGGCTCCAACTTTCCCGCCGAGTGGCGGGCGAACGGCACGGGAAAGCGAGGGCAGCGGGGAAGGAAGGGGCGGTGCGCGGCTCTTGGTACCGTGTGCGCGTACGGAGCAGCGCCGCGCTGCGCCTCGGGCTCTGCTCTCCGCCGGATTGGCCGCCGCGGGCCGCCTGCTCGGATGCTGGCCACCGCCGCGTCTCGCCGCCGGCGCGAAGGCTCATTCGCGGCGCGCTGCCGGTTCCGGGGTCCCCTTGGGTAGTCCGCTCGCCTCTGGCCGCAACTTCAGGCGCGCCGCGGGCTCGGACGAGGCGCGCCCCAAATGTCCCGAGGCTCGGCACCCCAGTGCTCCATGCCCGGGGATGGGCTGCCCCGCCCCGCCCGGCTCAGCGCCAGGCAGCCGTCGGGCGCGTCCTCTCGCCAAGCATCGCGCCCGCAGCCCGCGCCCCTTCTCTCCCTAGCCGCCGCCGCCGCTCAAGTCCACGATCAACTTTCCCTCGCTTCCTCCGCCCCGCTCGGCCCCCGCCACCCAGACCCCGCCTCCTGACGCTCCCTCCTTCACCTCCCGCCTCGCCCAGCCCCCGCCTGCCCGGCTGTGCCTCGGCGCCCCCACGCCCGCCACCGTGGGCCGCCAGGTTCCCTGAGACGCGGGCCCGGGTGCCCCTCGGACCCCCAGGAGCGGCACGGAGCCCAGTCGGGCGCTCAGGGCATGAATATTTCAGGGCTGGCGAAGCTGCCCTCTGCCGATGTCATGGCACCGGCTGCTGTGGCAACTCGTCGAATCCCCCAAAGGGGCAAGAAACCCGCGGAAACAGCCCCAGGTGCGTCCTGGAGCCGTGCCCCGCAGGGCCGTCACTGGGCCCCCAGCTGTCGTGCAGAGGGGCACAAAGAGGGTGGGGGCCCTGCTAGGCTCCTGCCAGCTCGGTGCCTCCGGCCGGCCGAGCGGGGAAACGCTCCCGGGAAGCCTGAGCGAGCGAGCGAACATCCTAGGTGAGCCTGCGCCATCTGTTGGCTTTAAGCGCCCCCTCTCTGTTTCCGGAGTCACTGAGCGCCGAGTCTGTCCCGCTGGTCCTCGGGGACACTTGGCGGGCGCTTCGCCCATCCCACTCACGCGCTCCCACCTGCATCCTCTCCCTCAGCGGAGCGCAGAATGCCCCGCGGTAGGTGCATACAAATGACAGACCGAATTGAAGGAGACCTCGGAGGGCATCTTCCCCCGGGCCGGCGACCTTCAGGCAGCACTTCTGAGTAAAGGTCTCCCAGCTTGGGAGGAAGCACATCTGTAGGACCCTGTGACTTTTCCCGACAGCTAGATTCAGAGTCCATCGTCAGACAGCTGCAGAAGGTGGTTTCCTGGCCTTCCCCTTCACGTTCCCTGGCCTAACATTCCGCGCCCTTATAACCGTTCTGAATATGACAGGATTTCTACGCCTGCCACACTTGCCATCAATATATTGATACTTACCAGCTGTCGGTGCCAGGCGCTGGGCTGAGACTCCCCAGGCCTCAGTTCATTTCACCCTCAACACAGTCTTCTGAGAAGCCAGTGTCCTCATTTTACTGCGAGGAAAGAGGCTTTGGGAGGTGACTTGTCAGTATGGTGGAGTCAGGTATTAAATCGAGAATCTGCCAGATTCTAAAGCTCCAGTTACTAGTCACTTATTCATTCACTTTTCTATTTGCTATCACATGCAGGCTGACTGAAATAGTTTGTAGGATGTGACAGGGAGCCAAACAGGCTTGTCCCTGTGCCTTGTGCAAGTCCTCTAACGGGAGAAATATATAAACAGGTAGAGTCACAGCCAGAATCAGTGCTAGATATGAGTGTTTAATGGCACCTGGTCTCGGGGATCAGGGGAGGCTTCTTAGAGGATGTGACAGTGAAGTGAGATCTGGTGAGATCTAAAGCATTAGCGGTGGAAGGAGAGGGTAGATTTTAGGTTGGAGAAGCAACATATGCAAAACCCTGTGGTGGGAAGGAACTAGTATATATAAGCAAGTGCAGGAAGACCAGAGAGACAGAGCACTGAGAGGTTGGGGAGGACAATTGTCAAAAACCAGAATCGAAACAGGCTAGACTGTGTTGGCCTCGGTCAGGGTTTGATCTTGATCCTGAGAGTGGAGGCTTCAAAACAAGTGATTGGGGTGAAGGCTGAGGGGTGGGGCTGCCATGATCGGACTTGTAGTTGGGAAAAAGAGGGGTTGATTGGGAGGTGATGGGCGATAAGAGGGGATTGCTTTGATGAAAAATATTTCCTTGTCATCTACTATGTGCAGGAACTTTCTCAGACCAGCAAACTGAGGCCTTGAGGTCAAATCCAGTCTGCCACCTGTTTTTCTAAATAAGATTTTAGTGGAAAACAGACATCGCCATCCAGTTATGGCTCCTTTAATGCAGTAGAGTTAAGAACTTACAGCAGAGACCATCTGGCTCTCAAAACCTAAAGCATGTGGTCCTGGCTCATGGCAGAAGAAGTTTGCTGACCACTGTGAATCTAGACACGTGGGATAAATCAGTGAGCAAAACACACATACACACACACATCCTGCCTTGCTGAAGCTCACATTCTGTAGATGATTGTAGTTGTCCAGCTGACCAAGACCTGGACTGGGGTAACAATGATAGAAGAGGAGAGAAATTACACGTAGGAGCTACAAGTCCACAGGACGGGGGGAGGGAGTGACTATGGGATGAGATGGAAGTAAGTGTCCAGGAAATCTCTGGGGTTCTGGCTTATGGAAATAGATGAACGGTGTGCTTTTCCCTGAGATGGAGGCCTAGGGAGAGGGACCATGTGTGGGGGCTGAGTGTGAGAGACCTATAAAATGACTAAGTGCAGATGTCAGGTGGGTCTTAGGACCCATGAGTATGGGACTCAAAGGGAAAAGGCAGGGTTGTCAGAACAAAATGGTACTGAAATCAAACAGACCATCACCTCCTATGTTGTGAACATCATACTGTGTTCATAGGACCTGTTGCAGTAACTTTTTTTTTTTTTTTGAGACTAGGTCTCGCTATTTTTGCCTGTAGAACTGCAGGCTCTCGTTGCCTGGGGTACCACAGACTCAAGCAATCCCCAGCCTCAGCTTCCCAGATAGCTGGGATTACAGGCGCGTACCACCACACCCAGCTATTTTTTTGGAACTAGGCCTCACTACCGGCCCCAGGTGGAACTCAAACCACGATCCCTAGCTCCAGCCACTTCATAGGCTGAAGCTTACAGGCACGAGCCACTGTGCCCACTGAGCCACCTAAACTTGTTGCAGTAACTTTTATTCTATGTGTATTCATCAAACAGCCACTCTGGGGCAAGTACCATGCTATGAACTGGAGTATTTGTTGGGGTACAACCAGCCCACTCTACATGTATTGCAGGGAATTCGAAGTAGAATTGGTCACATTGTGATGGAAGGAATTCAAACAAGGGACAGTGAAGTAACCCAGAGTTTAGCAATAGCAAGAATTTGTATACCACTACTAGACTGGACAGACAAAAGGAAGGAGCAAAGTTGCTGAACTCAGGGTCTGAAAGATGGAGACAGTGATCCTGTCCTGTGGGAACTGGAGATACTACTTCTACTACTACGACGACGACGACCACGACGACGATGACGACGACGACGACTACCAGAGACACTGGTTATAGCAGCCCAAGAGGGCCTCAGGCATATAGATCAACTACCATTTAGCAACTAAGTGTGGCAAAGTAGGATCTAACCCAAAAGATGGTAGGGCAATTTGTTTCTAAGACAGAAGAGTCCAGAAAGTTTCCCTGGACAAGGGGGCCTCCAGAGCCAGTTTTTGCTTTCATGGCCAGGGGTTCAGCACGTAGCAAAAGCAGAAGAGTATTTTGAGTGGAGGGAACATGAACAAAGGGCTGGGGAGTCATGGAGTCTCCCTGTGGGGAACCTAAAGGTGAACAGCAACACACACACACACACACACACACACACACACACATACACACACAAAGGTGAACAGCAATCTTGTTCTGCACGCAAAGTAGCCAAAGGCTGGATTTTCGTACTTGTAAGAGACTCAAGTTGAAGAAAGAATTCGGCCTCTGTGCTCTGAACCAGTATCTTAGAACCCCTGGCCTTCTCACCTCCAGGGGCCACACCCTCTGAATTGTAGTCTTCCTCACTGACCAGGACTCAGTCCCACACATCTTTTTAGGACTATCCCACCTAAGGTTCTTAAACGTATGCCTCTTCCTTTTCCTTAGAAAACATTAGCCTCTATCCCAAATCCCCGGGGCATCGGGGAAGGTGGACCCTGTTATTAAAAGGTACCTCTAACCACTTTCTGTGGTTTGGATAAGTCACTTAGCCTCTCTGAGCTTCAGTTACCATTGTTGTAAATGAGACCATGTTGCCTACCCAGGCTTCCTCCCAGTTCTAAACGTGAAAGCACTTACTGAACCACTAAGAACCAAGAACATAGAAATGTTAACTGCCCCGCACCCAGCAACATGCACAGTCCTCTTCTACCAGCGGAGGCTCCTCACTGTGTGAAATAAGGGTCAGGACCAGGCTCTGTTTTAATTGAAATTACCAAAAGGAAAGGTCCCCCACTGTCCCACCGCCTGCCCACAGGGTAGCCCATATGACATAGACCTGCCCATCAGTAGCTTGCTCTCAACTCTGAACCTGGAGGAGAGTCACACCATTTAGAAGTAGTTTACAACAGTTTAGATGATGGGAAGCACCAAGCACTGACCAACAGCTTGTAAGGCCTGTCCTGGGCTGCATTCTTGGCCACCAATCTCTTTGCTTCCTGGCTGTTTGCTGGGCCTATCTTCCAGCCTGTTGGTGGACTCCATAGCCCATATAACTAGCAAATTCATTTTTGACATCAGTTAGCCAGAGTTCGTTTTAGTAGCTGGCAACCCTGAGAACTCCGCCTGGTGTGAACCATATGACGAGTCTCCTGTGACTGTAGGGCATTCGAGGGCAAATAGAACTGGTATTGCCAAAGCACAAGTGACCTCTCCTTTCTAAAAATTTTAAAGCATTGATTGATTGGTATACTGGCTCCCCCTCCATATCGGAATATCTTGTCCAGAATCGGTCAAATCTCTGCAGTGGGTTCAAATTCATTTATCTCAGAGACACATTCAATCTTAGGACACATTCAATCAAAGGCAGGACAGTGTCTTTGTTCATTCAGTTAACACACATTCCTGAGATGTCCAGTGTTCCAGGGACTCGACTGGGTGCTAAGGACACAGGGCAGTTTAGAGTATCTCTATGGTGCTCAGATAAGCTATAGTTCAGTTGGAGAGTCGATATGGAAACACATAGTTGGAAAGCAAACAATACGATGCAGGTTCAGCAGAGACAGAGGGACCCCCTAAGAATGACATGGGAAGACTTGTAACAGAAGGGACTACCAAAGAAGAACCTTGAAAGGTGTGTGTGAGAAGGATAAGACCGGTAAGGACATCTGAAGTGGAAGGGGTTCTGTGTGTGTAAAGCCACAAGGGCATCAGGCCACGTAGCGACTTTGGTTCTGCCATGGAGGGCTGAACCAATGCACACTGGGCACAGGTGAGATGTGTCTGAACAGATGAGGAAGGGCTGAGCCATGCAGGCCTGGTATGTTGAGCCTTGGGGTTATCCAGAAAGCCATGCTGGCTGGGCATGGTGGCGCATGCTTGTAGGTGGCAGCCTAGGAAGCGGGGGCCAGGGATTGAGGTTCGAGTCCTGCAGGGGGAACATAGTGAGACCTAGTCCCCAAAAAGTAGCTGGGCGTGGTGGTGCCTGTAATCCCAGCTACCTGGGAAGCTGAGGCTGGGGATTGCTTGAGTCTGTGGTACCCCGGGCAACATGAGCCTGCAGTTCCACAGGCAAATATAGCGAGACCTAATCTAAAAAAAAAAAAAAAAAAAAGCCATGCTGTGCTGGAGGTGGAAGTTGTAGAGGCAAAGATGTCCAGTAATCAAAGACAGCTGATGGGTGGAACAGGAAAAGTGTATTGTCACAGGGGGGTCATGGGATGGCATCTTGGCATCTTGCCTTGAGAACGGCATCTTGATCCCCTTAACTGGCTTTATATCCTCCCCAAACACCAAGTAATGGACTGACTCTTTGACACTCCCAATGAATAAGAAACAGAAGAAGGGAAGGAGGGCTAAGAAGAAAGGGGAGGGAAGAAAAGACGAAAGGAGGGAGGGAATTCCAATCTGTTCAACCTGTCTAATCTACTGAATCACCTGGGATTGGACTGGATTCCATCTGGCCCTCCAGCCTCAATGGGGGGCTTTTTCTGTCCATGCTTCCTTCCTTCCTTGGGGTGGAGATGAGGCTGTGTGGTGTAATTTAGAGTTCACTAGACTAGAATGCATTGGGTCTGGGTCTCAGGCAACTTGTTTGACCCTTGGTTTCCTGACAACTGCAAATGGGCATGATAGCCCTCTCCCCACCTCCTACCTTCAATACATCCCAAGGTTACTGCTCAGGTCAAAAGAGAAAAACACAGATTAAAGTGCTTTATAAACTCTGAAAACAAAGCAACACTCAAACACAAGTCTTCTCCCCACGAGGGTCGAATATTATTTTTAAAGCACATAAACGCCTCTCCTCTGGGTCTCCTCCATAACAGCCTCCCTTTCCCCACCTCACAACGAAGCAGATTCCTACTCTGCCTTTATTCCCATCCCTGAGCTGGTGAAAAGCTGTTTGTTGCTTCCTGTCTGCATCCCCAGCCTGCTCACCCTCTCCCGGGACAGCGCCTGCCACCATAAACCAAACATGTGTGCTCCTGAGTTAGGTTTGTGGGCCCTTGGAGCTTGGCACAGCTGTGGCAACTGAGCTCAACTCAGCTTGTGAAGGAGTGAAGCTGGGAAGGGGAGCAAGGTGGGCTGGGACCACCTATCAACAGAGTCAAGGTGTCCTGGATCCCCCTCCAGGGGCATGGCTTTCCCAGGTCACCCCGACACGCACCTTAGAAGCTCATGCTTTCCCCCACTCAGCCTAAGAAACCAGGCTCCTTCCATCACATTCCCACCCTGTTCCCTGTTCCCCTCTCCCATCATTTATTTATAAGGTGTTCATAGCAAAATGAATGACAAAAAGTTAGAAGCTAATTAAAGCTGGCACAGATTGGCACACGGGGGTATGAATTATTCATTGGTGCAGAATGGCGCTTGGTGGCCAGGACTGGCACCAAGTACCCTGAGCTCTAGTAGAAAGTGGGCACAGGGACCCCTCTTCCAATAGGTTCCTACCCTGCCTCTCCGAGGGACCCTCCATCCAGGTCCCTCTGTTTTTCTAGGGCAGCTGGAGTCTTGTCTGCCACCACTCCCTCCCCCAAAGGGTAATTTCTCTTTACACAGCCCTGCACATTCTGTCTGTGAGAGCCATGAACACCACAATCAGAGGCTGGCATCAACCCACAGATTCTGATTCTCCAAGCACATTCCTGTCACAATGTCTGTACAAAACAGGCATGGCTGGGAAGGTGGAGAAGATCTGGGTCCAGCTGGTTAAGGTTGATCTGTGCTACACACTGCTGAAAATGCTTTGCAGGGATTCTCTCATTCAGTCCTCACATAAAGAAGATACAATAGTGGTTCAATCTCACAGATGAGGAAACTGAGGCAGTATAGAAGAGTCAAAGCAGCTTGCCCCAAGTCAGAGTTTGAATTAAAAGTCAGAGCCATAACTCAGACTCTAAGCCCTGTCCACCTGTGGGCCAAAGCTATGATTCTCAATGCTGGCTATGTTTTCAAAACTCTGGGAGCGGGGGGGGGGGGGCAGGATGTAAAAATAGAATCCAACATTCAGATTTGATTGGTCAGACATCTGGATATGGCATTTATGAGATCTCCCTGGGTGGTTCTAAGGTGCAAGGGAAACTAATCACACTGGTCTGGGGGGGGGGTGAATTTTTACCTAAAAAATCATAGATATGAGTCCTTGTTCTACCATTACTGATTGTGTGGTTTTAAGCATATAGCTCAACCATTTGGGGCCTCAGTTTCCTCATCTATAATATGGAATTGGTAATAGCTTGGGTGCTGGAGTTTTAAGTCTGGTTCAAATGCCTCTTGGACAGGTCATCTAACTTCTCTTCACCTCTGTTTGCTCATCTGTAAAGTAGTAGAATTGTTGTGAAGATTGAATGGTGCCTGGGAGATATGGTCGCTGGGGAATCCTGCTCCCCCCACCTCAGGCCCACAGGACTGTGGACAGGATTGAATGAGGGTGAAGATAATAGCACAAAGAGACTGTGCCCTGGAGGATAGTGGGCAGCTGTCAGTCAGAAAGGACTCATTCTCCTGGCATTCACTGACTTTCCCTTTCTTCACACACAGGAGTCAGGAATACATGATTGCCACAGATACTTCAGACTACATACACAACTGTTCTCAGCAATGTTCAATGTGCATATGGAAATACAGTTTCTGGCTAGGGGCAGGGGTGGGAGGGAGAGCCATCCATCATAGCACACTTCTATACTTTTGAATTTTGAACCATATGAATGGCTCAAATATAAAAACAAATATAAAGGGTATGCTTCAGGCAGAAGGAAATGGTCCCAGATGGAAGCTTGGATATTCACAAAAGAAAGAAGAGCAATAGAAAGGGAAATGTGGATAAATACAAATGAATCTTGGTTGTGTAAGACAATAAAAATAATTTTTAAAATATATAGAGCGAATTAAAAGACACGATATAATAGCACATGAGTTAGGAAGGGGGTAAATGGAGTTAGAATGCTTTAAGGTCCTTGCATTGGCCAGGAAGTGGGTAAAAATGTCTATGTGTGGTAAATGTTAATCAATCTGATCTACCTCTAGGCTCAGCCTAGGAGAAAGGCCAATGCCAATGGATATATAATTAGCCAGTCAGTAGAGGGGAAAGTGAATAATGAAGTGATGTGTATGTATTTAAATAATTATATGTTGTTTTGAAAGAGTCATTCTTTACATATTATCCTATAACTTGATTTTTTGACTCTTACGTTCTGGAGCTCTTTCTACAGTGGGACAGAGGATCTGCCTTTTCTTTTTAACCTGTCACTGTGCATTCTATAGATGTCACCATAATGGTGACAGGAGAGCATGGAATGAGTGTTGGGTCTTCCCAAATATGGGGTGCTATATGATTATGTAGGCCACATGCCCCCAGAGTGAGCCCTGGCTGCAGATGACAGTGCAGGGAGAAGGCAGTAATCATGGGTCTGTCCGAAGCCTGAAATAGAGGACAGTAAGCAAGACTTGCTCTCTCTGGCCTCTGCACCCCTACTATGACCCTCAGTAGTCACAAGCCAGAAAACCTAAAAGGGGAAGCAGCCTGCGATCAGCTGGTGCAGTCGGGTACCCACCTCTGGGCCCTTCCACGGTGAATCCACCCCAGGAAAGAGTTTGTCCCATTTTCCTGTCTCCAGGAGATGGGGGATCCTATTTGGGATAATTTGCGATTCCCTTCTTCAGGTCAGAACTTTAAATCACATAGTGAGAAAGCTCTTCCATTTTTAATTCTGTTATAGTCTATATAAATATGCAAAGAAAAAAGTTTGTGTGATTATGTCTTTCACACTTAATAATCCCTCTTTCTTGAACTGGAAGAGAGCAGACCTTTCAACCTTGAGCAGGCAACTTTGCCTGTATTTTGAAATATAGCATTGTTATCACTACATTTATTTGGATAGTCACCTTCCCTTTATTGGAATTAGTGCTGGTTTGGTTTTTTTTTTTTTTTTTTTTTTTCATTTATGGTGGTGATAAAAAGGTTTTTGAAAATCAATGGATGATTTTTAAATGGAGGACTAACATTTAAATTGGGTCAATAACAGTATAGTTGGCACATATGTAGGCCAACACTTATAAATGTGGTAGGTGAATAACTGAAATTGGGGGTCCTGATCTGAAGAATGAAGTGCAAGCTTCAGTGCTGCATTCAAAGCCCCCAACCCTCTCACTCGTAAGAAATCAGGCCCAACTTACCTTCGCAGCCTCATGCTGACCTCTTCCCATATAATACCTCTATCCAAGCAGGCAGGATGCAATATATACTAGGACATTCACGTTCAGTACAATGCTCCTCATTTGAGGGGGCAGGGGTACCCCTCATGGGGGACTTTAAACCAACCTCACCTTGACTCTTCTGCTCTATGAACCACTCTGCTCTTTGGTCTTTCTTAAGGCCCAACCTAGGCTTACGCTATCCTCTCTCCTGCCACTACCCTTGCCCACCCATCGCCATTATGCTTAAACCCATTGTTCAGGTCTACCACCTTCCAGAAGACTTCCTTGCCCTCTTCCCAGATTCTCAGGTTCCTCACATTGGAACAATTCCCTGCCTAGAATCTTCAGAAACATTTTGTTTTATGGCTATCTACAGGTTTCCAACCAGATCATAAGCCCTCAAAGATCAGGAACTAAAGTGGTATCTGAAGGAGTTCTAGAAGGAGATCAGAAGACCTATATCCTTGACTTCTACTCTCTGCTTCAAGGTATCCACTGGCCCCAGCCGTAGTCTTCTCATCTAACCATGATCAGTCAATTCAAGATCCTCCTCAGGCCCCTCCTCTCTGACAGCCTAAGGTCATTTCACACGTTTCTGTATCTCCCTATAAAAGCAATAAAACAAAGATTCTGCCTTTTAAGAAGGTTACAGCCATCATCTCATTTAACCCCCCCAAATTTATAAAAATGGTATTTTATTGTCCCCATTTCACTGATGAGAAAACTGAGGCACAAGAAAACTGTGTCAGTGGAATTCAACTAAGTTATAATGTGGCATAAACTAGCCTTGAAATCTCAGTGGTGATAAATACCTGCCTCTTAAACACAGGGAATGCTGGAGGGTTTCTTTCTTCCATGAATGACCTGGGGGCCCATTTAGACCTGAACTACCTGAAACATATGTTCCTGTGGCCACATATAGGGCACAGCCTATCACATGCATATCACTCCTGCTCCCATTTCTCTGACCAGAACTAACCTAACTGCAGGGGGACAGGAGCATACAGTGGGAAGCATGAAGAATCTACCCCAGAGAAATTAAGGCACTTGACCAAGGTACAGAGAAAGTGGTAGAGCAAAGAATTTGTGAGCTAGTGAGACCTCAGAGCTTTCTGTCTAACTGCCCTGTTCAATACCATCTCCAAGGAGGTGCCTGGTCCACAGGGGCCACGTAACAGAAATTGGTACAAACGGGTAAGGTTTGGTGCAATAGACTGGCGTCACAAGATGAGGAGGACTAAGAAGAAACAGGAGCCAGGCAGTGGTAACATCATGTGACCACTGTCCACGGGAACAGTCCTAAACGCTGCCATCTGCTCAGCACCTGCAATAGGATGGAGAGTATTCCATCTCATCCTCACAGTATCCTGGAAAATAAAGCCCACTTGTACTCTGCAGATGAGGAAAGTGAAGCTCAAAGAGATTGAGTCAATGGCCCGAAGTCAAACAGGTGGGAAGCATTGGGATGCCCCCCATGTCTTTCTGGAGGTTTGCACCAGGGGCATGCAAAAGTAGATGCCGTTGAGGTAGCTCCCAGATTGGGCCCTGCCTACCCTTCACTGCAAAAGCTGACATGGGAGGGGACAATTATTATACAAACCACCTCACCCCACATCCTGAAAACTCTGGGGACGAATCAGCAGGGCCCAGGGATAAACAGATTCAGCTGGTTGGGATTCCCAAGGGGATCCAGATCTGCAGTGCAGGGCACCACCTAGAGGCCAAGCCCTGCACTGCACCTCCCTGGACCCCCAACCCCAGTCCAGTTCTTGCCCAGATTCAGGGTCAGATACACAAAGGCCTGGTGCCTGTCCCTATGTCTGTTCCACCTCTTGCCCAGCTCTCCCATCCTCAGTCATCCAGATCTCTTTCTATGAGAGACACATTTCTATTCCAAATATTAATTGATGGGTCAGGTATCCGGTTTCTTTTGTGACTGAGAATTTAGATTATTGACGTCAGCATCTTCTTAGACATTAGCTGACTATGTGACCCTGGGCAAATCACTGACCCTCTCTGAGTTACTTCCCATATAAAATTCAGGTTATGACTAAGTTAACACAGTGGATAACATCCTGGAATAACACCCTAGACTCTAGGATGACAGTCGGGAGTTAGGTAGACTTGAGTTTGAATCCAAATCATGTCACTTCCTTGCTGTGTAACCCCTGGAACATTCATTAACTTTTGTGTGCCCCAGTTAACTCATCTGTAAAATGGGTTGATGATGCCTTACCCAGGTTAAATTATTGTTTACATGTATAGCATAGTATATATTACCTGGTTCAGTGTCTTGCTTTCTTTACTCAACTGTCTCAACTTTTAAAACTGGGTTCAGTTCCAAAGGCTCTCCTACTCTTCTCCCTCATAAGAATGAGCTCAACTTCCAGATGCCCCCACTCTAAACAAGGACCCGGCCCCACTGAGGGAGTGGCAAAGAGTCCTGGTTCTGGGAACAGGTTCCTGACCCAAGCCCAGCCAGCTTCCTACTAGCATCACCTCCAGCCTCAGAGTAGGACTTAACTCTCGGCGATTCATTGCTGTCATGGTGAATGGCATGTCTTCCCTGGGGTTGCACAGTGTACAACCTCAGTGACTGTTCTTGAGTTCTCAGTAATTAAAAACAGGTAAATTGAAATACAGTTCCCAACCTGACACAGTTGGAGGAAAGAGTAGGGTAGCAGGCAGATTTCCTGCAGCTTTAGAGGTCTCAAGAAGATCTCTACTCCCACTATGACAGAAGCCTGTTCTTCCAGAGGGCAATGCTAAGCACAGTGCTGGTGACACAAATTTGGAGTGGGGGTAGCTTCAGCTTTTAATATTCACAGGCCTGGTGTTTAGCTCCCTGAACCTCGGTTTCCTTATCTGTGCCATGTTGGGTATAATCCTTGACCTATTTACTTACCCTGGGTGTGAGATAAAGATCTTAAAAGTTCTCTATAAACTGTTCAGTCCCATTCAGATACACTATTCCCATCTCTACCTCACCAAATCCGCTTATTACCTATTCATCATTATCACACAGCTAGACAAAGGACTAGTTGTTGGGAATATAAGGCATCTTCCTTTGACTTGTAAGTCTTGAGAGGATGGAGGAAAAGATGAAACTGGAATTTTCAGAAGGAGCCATAGACCCTTCCTCTGTCCCGTGCCTCTAACTCCTTCTGAGAACTGCAGTTACCACAAGCTCTTACATAGCACTTATAGACACCCAGCACATACAGCATGCAAGCATACATGCATGCATACATACATTATGCACACATTCACAATACATATATGGGCATATATTCATTTATTTATTTCAGCAGACTCTGAAGCAGATACACTCCCAATTTAGAGATGAGGAAAGCAAGGTTTATAAATTTTCACTCTAAGAGGAGGAAGCTGGATTCAAATCCAGATCTGTTTGAGTCTCCAATGAGAGTTACCCTTGATTAGATTGGGAAATGGTATTCATGCCTGAGTGCTTCCTCTATGCCAGGGGACAGGCACTTTACATTCTTCTTTTTACTTGCTCCTACACTAACCATGCCAACAAGGTTATTAGCCCAATTTTACAGATGAGGAAACTGAGTCTCCCAGAGAAAAAGGGAAACCCCAGTGCCATCCTGGTTGAAGCCTTGGGAGTTATGCAGATTATAGTAATCAGCTAATGCCTGAGTAGGACTCTGAAGATGAAAAGCCCTTATTGAAAGTGCTAAGTATGATGATTAAGTCAGAAGGTGGAATTAGCTGCGCAGGGGGAGCAGGCTCAGCCATCAGGAGAGGATTAGCGACTTGCTGCCCGATTAAGTCGAAGGCAGGTTGGGAGGAAAAGAAACTGAGAGAGGTTTGCAATGTTGCTGACATCAGAAAGGAGAAACGTAGGTCTGCAAGGCAGCGATCATGCACAGTGTGGGAGCATACACAGAAAACAGGGTGGGTCCTCAACGTCCTTTGCCTTTCTGCCCTTCACCCATCCATCCGTCTGTGCGTCCATTCGTCCGTCCATCCGTCTGTCCGTCTGCCTGCCCGTCCATCCATCTGTCCGTCCATCCATCCATCCACCCACCCATCCTCCAAACAATTGCCAAGCATCTGCTAGGTCTCAGCCACCTGTAAATAGAGGCAAGGACAAAAAAGGTTTCATCAAGCTCCCATCTTAGTGGAAGAAGATTGCCATTTAGCAATAATCACATATGAAAGAATTTTGGCTTTTTAAGTATACTAATGATATTGTGGTTATCCTTTATAAATGAGTCCATTTATACATATGTATATATATTATATATATGTATCCTTTAGAGATACATACCAAAATATTCACAGATTCAATGATATAATGCTTCACATTTGTATGGGGTGGGAGGTTGATGAGGGTAGAGGTGAAACAAGATTGCCCCTGAGTTAGTAATTGTGGAAGCTGGGTTGGATACATGGGGGCCATGTTTTGTTTAAATTATTCCATTCTGAAAGATGTTTTAAAAAGACAGAGGCAGGTAGATAGTTGTAATTCCTAAGTGTCATGAAGGAAAAGCAAGTGAAGGGGTGGGAAATTATGGGAGAGGGACTTGATTTCACTCAAGGAGATGGGGGTCAATTTGGAACAGGGTGAGATTATGGAGCATAGCTGAACCTAGTGATCACCAGACTGATCCTTCCAGTTGCTTTCCACCCTGAAGGGAGGCCTGGTGTGTCCTGGGGGAGGTGCTACCTTTAAGGCAGCACAGCAGCTTGGAACAGATCAGGATCTTGGACACTCCACAGCCAAACCCCAAGTTCCCTCATCACTGTGATGGAGGGATCAGGAGGTCCCAACAGCAGTCCTGTACTCATAGCTGCTTGTGCCCCAGTCAGGTGTGTGTATTGCTTGTCACCATGAACATGGCATTGTGAGAATACCCTGGATGGGGGGGGGGGTGAGTAGGAGTCCTATTTGGCAGATGACAAAAACAAGACTGAAGGGTTAAAAAAATGTCAACAGCAGTCCAATACTGGACCTGTGGCTTTGTCAGTGTCTCATCCCCTTACGCACATGGTAACACAGCCATCAATCACTCCATATCATGGGACGGTGGAGGGGGGGAAGCAGGGGAGAGGGAGGAGGGGGTCTCACCAAGAGATAAGTCTCACTCTGCGGCTGAAGGTGATGCTAGCAAGAAGCTGGCTGGACTTAGGTCAGGAACCTTTACCAGGTACCAGGGCTCCTGGGCACTCCCTCAGTGGGCAGGGTCCTTGTTTAGAGTGGGGGCATCTGGAAACTGAGCACCACTCTTCTGAGGGAGAAGAAAGTAGGAGAGCCTTTGAAACTGAACCCAGGGAGGAAGAGAAGGGGGAGGGGGAGGGGGGGAGGAGGGAGAGGAGGAAGAGGAATTGTTTACCAGAAAGACAGCTTGGATCTCAAGCCACTTAAATCCTCCAAACCCAATTTCCTCGTGGGGGGGCAGGAGATGAGACAATAAAAGCAAAGCACTTGGCAGCACATTCAGCCTCCTATGGATGCCAGTCACCATCCTACTGCTCACTGGGCAAGGATACTGCCTCCTGTTCTCACCTGGGAGGGTGCTCTTCTAGAAGCAGTCTATGAGGGATTCAAGGGCAGGGAGTTTACTGGAGATCCCAGAAAGTCCCAGTTGAAAAATAGGGAAGTGAGAAAAGCAAAGGAAGGAGATATTCCTTCCCCTCCAAAATGGTGTGTTACCGAGTCTCCAGCACATTGGAAACTCTGGGAAACAGTGTGGTAGATCAGGGTGTTCATCTTGTGTCAAACTTGGGTGTCCATCAGCTTCACTAGGAGAGTTTGTTAAAACACCGCTGCTGGGGTCCACCCCCCAGTTTCTGATTCAGCAGACATGGGGTGAGGTTCCATACATTTCTAACAAGTTCCTATGTGATGCATTAGTTGCTGGTCTGGAGTTCACACCCTAAGAACCACTGGTGGAATTGTCCTCAGCAGGGACCTACTTGAAGGCTGGTGGTTCCATGAGCAAGTGAGGACTGTTTCCAAGGGCATTCATATGGGCATTTAGCTCACTCATGAGTCAGGCCACGCTTCTGCTGCCACCAGAAAACCCTGCTAAACCCATTGCTAGACTCTCCCAGACCCTGGAGGTGGGATGCAGGGTGGGAAGTCGAACAGTAGAGAGAATTGCAAGATAGCTTGTTGTCTGATAGACTTACATGGGAGTTAGGGGGCCAGAACATTTTTGTATGGGGTCCTAGTAATGTATTCACACGGTCCAACATTTTGGTAAACTCAGCAAGTGCTTTGTCGTGATTCCTTTTTACAGTATAAACAAGTATTCTTTTATTGTACCTAATTTTATATTTGCAATTTCTTTTTCTTTTTCCTAAAGAGGGTCCCCAAATTGTTTAGGATTCAGACTCCATAAAACCTGTATTTGTGCTGGTAGCTCCAGTACAAAGACAGACTCAGGCTTGCTAATGGAATGTGTGCCTCCTAAAGAACACAAACCACCTGGATTCAAGACCACCCAGATTCAAAATTCCAATCCGGATTTACTTTGGACAAGATGCTTAATCTGTCTAAACTGCCATTTATTCATTTATAACATGGGGACAGTAATCATACTTTCTGTGCAAGATCAAATGAGAATCAAATGAAATTATCCCTGTAACGAAGCAAGCCCGCAGTAAGGGCTCAATAAATATGAATATCTTTTTTTATTATTAGTTCCCATGGTTTATTCATATTTCTTATTTGCATTGATGATCTCCTTCCTTCAAGTTCAGGTACCACTGAAGGAACTGGGGACAGAAAAAGCATCCTCCTCCGGAATTGGCTGGTGGCCTCCCTATCCTACCTCCACACCTGCTCGCTTTGTCCTACCTGGGCGCCGGCCCCCGTTACCGGGCAACCACTGCCCCCCTTCCCCCACACGCGGGGATTGGCTGTGTTGCGGGACTACCGGAATGCCCCGCGGCTCCCGGAAGAGGCGCTAGTCCATCTGTTCCCTGGCGGGGAGCTGACGCGTTTCCAAGCTGGCCAGCGGGGCCGCCAATTGGGGAGCTGTCCCAGGCCGAGTTGAGCGCTGCAGGGCAGGCTTCGCGGCACATCACCGGAGGGCGGGACAGCCTCCCGGGGCTGAAGATCCGCGGCATCCCGCCCGCCAGAGGTCGGAGGTCGGAGGTTGGAGGTCAGGTCGGAGTGTGAGTCCCCAGCCAATCCGAGCCAGAAAAGGACCAATGCAGTGTCGGAAGCCTGGAGGTCACGACTCTGATAACATCCGCAGTGATTACTGAAACCCGACTTTACTGTCTATTTGTCACGTACTTTGATCAGTGTCCTGTTACAGAAACTTTCTCATCCTAAAAGATCGGTGCCCATTTAAGAGGGAAGCTGAAACAGGCTGAAGAAGGGAATCCATACACCTTGATTCGCAGAGCCCACAGGTCAGATCCCCATCCCTAGGTACTGTGACCCCCAAGCCCGAAATTTAACCTGAAGTTTTCTTGTGAGGATTGATGAGAGGCTGTCAAGTCATAGCCAATTGCTTGGCACCTACTTCGTGCTCAGACAAGGTTAAGGTGAACATCAGAGTCTTGGTAACAAGTCTTATAGGCATCAGTGACTTGAGCCGGAGCTTTGTCAGAGACACTGCTTTGCTGGCTTATGTCAGGGTCAGCCTGGGATGTAACCCATCCCACTCCAGTGATTCAACTCCTTGAAAATGAAGCTGTGTGCCTTCTACTTCCTATTTACACATCTCTCCACATCTAGTTTTACCCCTTCCTCTCCTCGCTATCATTTTATTCCTAGCCAAAGTCCTTTGCCTCTGAAAACAGTTTTAAGTTGTGCCCCAAGTTTAAAGAGGGCTATTAAGAACTTATCCATTTATCAGCTAAAATGAGAAGGGTGGAAACACCAGCCACAAAAGGAATTCATAGGAGACTAAAGTGGCCTTTCCTAGCCTGTGACCTTCAGGCAGAATGCTGCCTGTGGCCTCTTGAACGGACAGATGTCAGTGTTTGTCCTGTGTACTGGAGACACCAAATTGGTCTTGGTTTTGGGAACTGCTGCATGGGTGTCAGTTTCCCTGCCCCTACAATGATAAACTTGAGTGATATTTGCTTGTTTGAGTGCTACTGTGTCATATTCTTTAACATGGTTGTGTTGCCTACATTTACTTAAAAGAAAACTGAGGGGAGAAAAGGGGGGTCAAGCTGACCATGGTGGTGTGTGCCTGCAATCCCAGCTACCTGGGAGGCTGAAGCTAGGAATCATTTGAGTCCTCGGGTTTGAGACTACCCTGGGCAACATAGCAAGACCTAGCCTCAAAAAAATAGCCAGGTCTGGTGGCATGTACCTGTAATACAAGCTATCTGGGGGGCTGAGGCTAGGGATCACTTGAGTCCACAGGTAAAAAGGAAAAAAAGAAAAGGGAAAAAAAGGGAAAAAAGAGAAAAAGGAAAAAGAAAAGGGGGTCAAAACAGGGGAGAGAAGAACACAAGTGACTATGGTGATGGCTCATGGGTAATATGTAGGAGAATGACAGGGACTATACCCAAGGGAAGAAGCCAGTTGTTGTACAAAAATGAACAATGATATAAGAAAATAAATTTAGAGAAAAAAAACCACCTGTGTATCATTACTTAAATAGAAAAGCAGGACCACTGTCATAAACAGAAGACAAGAAACCGTAGAAAAAACCAAAACGAAAACATCAGTTCTGGCTTCATCTCCTTTTGTTAAAAAAGGGACATATGGCAAGTTTCAGTGAGGTGTAGAAGACAAGCACTAAACTGGAAGCCCTGTGAATGCTCATGATTGAAAGAACTGAAGAGGGTACCTCTGCATGCTGAAGTCCTGTGTGTTGCATGCCTGCAGGGAAGTGTGGGATCCAGTGCAGGAACAATAGTTTACCTTCAGCTCACAGAGATGTAGCCAAGCCTATCCTTGGAATTGTCTATGACCACCATTTGCTTAGATTCTCTTAGGATCTGTGGGTTAGATGAGGAGCAGGAGTGTCCCTAAGCCAACCTTTCCCCACTTCCTTTTCTGCATGGTGCCATCTCAGGCGCAGGCAAGGTAGGCACACATTGTGATGTACACCATGGGCTATTCAATGGCTGCTGTACTTCAGGAGGCAGCAGGAGAAGGCTAGCAGTTCTGCCTGGGGCTGGAAAGACTGAACTCCCAGGGGCAAGTAACCCAAAAGCCAGGCAGATTGCATGCTGCTCAAAGGTGTCCAAAGAGGGAGGGGACACTGGGTAAGAGTTTTAATATGGAGCCAAATGTGGATAGTAACCCCTTTAGCAGTAAGCTAAGGCAGAATCAGGAGAACCTGGAGAGGATTCAACTGGTGGCATCAAGTTGTTGGTGGCCACCACTCAGTGTACCCCTCCTGGCTGAGGACTAATCCCTTCCAGTATGGAGATGGGGAGGACCAGGCATTACATCTTCCTAGAGTTGCTCCCAGCACAAAAGTCTAGGCTCCTATGACCTCTTCTACCCCCAGGATGGAGCCCAGTGTTCTTCTAGTGCCATCTGGTCCCTGAGGCTTAGGCACATGAAGCTCCATCTTCTTACCTGGTAGTGGCACAGATACCCATTGTCTGAAAACTACCTAGGATGCTAAAGGGAGGCCAGCCATCAGCCAAGGAGGGCCCATGTTCCCTGCCTGTTGTCTGTCCTGTGTGTCCCCAGGGGGTAAGAAATGGTTTAAAGGACAGAATAAAGGGAGTGCTTGAAATCTCTATCAATCCTGGCTCCATTTCTAAATAAGGCACAGCTTTTAATATTTAGGAAGACAGAGGAGAAGAAATAGGAAGAGAGACAGAAAGGAAAATAAGAGGTCTTCCTGGCTCAAAGGAAGGGGAAATTGAATTTCTAGTAATAAAAAGGAGTATTTGCAGACCCAGGATAAGAGCACAAAGGTTCATATACCATGTGTCTCAATATGTGTTATAAATCCAGTAACAAATAAAAGGTGTTCTTCCTTAATATTTGGCACCCAGGCCTTTTGGCAACCTGCAAGGTCAGGTTTGAATCTGGAGTTCTCTCACCTCTTAGAGCTCTGCTGTGGAATGACTCAGTCCTACATCTACAGGGGTCTCCTAGGTACAAATGTGGGCACTCCAACTCAGCACATAGACCACCCCTAAGTCTAGAAATGTCTTCAGCAGTCTGCTCTTAAGGGGAAAGGGTGGGAGGCACCTAGCAAAGAACTTGCCCAGGTCTTGGTTGCAGGACTGAGTCATTTAGACTAGCAATTCAGAGGTCCTGGGGACCCAGAGCATGGACCAGAGGAGACAGGGGTGTAAGCTCATGGCAGTCATGTTCTAAAGACCCCTTGCCCTGTAGGATGGGGGTACAAGTGGACCTACAGGTGATTAATGACAAGAAGGGCTATCTGTGTGCCTTCTGCATTTTACAAGATAGTCTGACATGGTCAGACTTTTGTTGCATGCAAGACAAATACCTTTATTTTATAGGTGAGAATACCTGTCAAGGCTTAGGTCAGTGATCTTTTCAGTTCCTGATTTTAAGCTCTATACCTCAACTCTTCAAGAGCTGAGGTGGGTAGTCCCACCCAACAAACAGCCAGAAGCAGAGTCTTAAGCTGCAAAAAGCAAGGAAAGGGAGGCTTCTTGCCAGCCTCATGGAAGCTGGAATGGGGGTGAGGGACACAGCCGGTGACCCCCACTGGTTGTGCTATTTGAACCCTTCTGTGTCTCTCAGAGTTTTGGAGCGGAAGGCAAGCCAGGGGCAGCTCTCTTCTGAAAGACAGCTTGATAAAACAAAGACCAGGTTTCTGCATTCTTAGCTCACAGAACATTACTAGAAAATGCAACCAATTCAGTTTCAGTTTCAAAAAGGTTGCTGTTTGGTAATGGCTCATTTCCCTTTTTGAGTCTCAGCAAAATGAAAAGCAGTAAACACCACCTCAGCAGCTAATAAGCTCTGGAGTACAGGTAGGAGGTGTGACCCCACCCTTGGCAGGAGGCAGCCCTTCACCCCATCCTGCTGCTCCCCAATTACAGGAATGCCTGGGAGGAAGGAGATCACAGCTCCTTCCAATTTGTTAACTCCAAGCTGTGGCCTGGGGCCTCTTCGCCCCTGTCTCACCTTTTCTCCTCACTCCTGAATATTCATGGTGCTGGGAGCAGGTGGGAAAGATGCAGCTGAGGAGTAAAGTCACTGGGTGCCAACCTTGGGGGCTGGTGGAGATGATGATCTTGGCGCTGAAAATACAAAGGCTTTGCCCTGGTCTGTGATCGTTTTTTGAGGAACAGTAAGTGTCCACAATGCATTAGCTGCTTAAAAGACTTTCCAGTTGTGCACCCTCAGCAGGAACAGCAGCAGATGGAGTGTTAGCCTTCCCCATGGCCAGGTGTGAGCTTCTACCAAGCCCTTGTCAGTCACTGGTGATTCTCAAACTAGGGTTCCCTGAGCAGCAGCAGCACCCCCTAAGAAGCTGTTCAAAAAGTATCATGCCTCCCCACCCAGAAACTCAGCAGGTGGCATACAGCAGACTGTATTTTGTCAGGACTCCTACAGGTGGTTCTGATGGAGCTTGCTGCTGTAGTATCACAGGAACCAGAGTCTGGAGGTAGCCGACAGGGCTTTGAATCTCAGCCCTGCCCCTTAGCAGCAGTGCACCTGAATATTTAGTCTTGGCACCTTTAAAATGGGGATCATCCAGGAAAATTGGTGCACATATACAATGCAGTTCTACTCAGAGATCAAAGAAGATAGACTCATGCCATTTACAGCAACACACATGGAGCGAGAGAGGATTATGCTAAGTCAGTAGGAGAAAGACAAATACAGGGTGATTATCACTTATATGTAAGATAGAGAAACAGAAGGGTCAGAAAACGTCAAACTTAGAAAACCAACCCTTGAGACCTGTCCGTAGAACTGAGACATCAGAGGAGGGGGGAGAAGTGGTAGGGTGAGAGCAAAGTGGGGAGAGAGCACAAAAGACTATGGTGGTGGAATGTGAGTGCTTTGGTGGCGGGTGCATACAGGTGACTGCATGGGGAGGGGGTGAGGAATCCTATACTTACAAAATACAACTATGTACACCAATGGTACTTCAATAAATTTTTTAAAATGGGGGTCATCATACTTCATAGTGTGACTGAATGAAGAGAAAGTATGAATTAACATGCTTGGTTCCTGGTATTTAGTAAGCGGTGACTATTCTATTTCTCTGGAAATAAGATTAATCAGGGTGACCTCAAGAAGGTCACATCAGTCCCTCCCGAAGATGACTTCTAGGTCATGCCCAAAGCCGTTTCTAGCACCCTGAGTCCCGTGATTGACTGTACCAATGGAATCGAAGCATTGGTGAATACGGCTTATTTCCAGCTTCTCTGAAGGGAGGAGCCAGGGCTACCTGGTCAGTCAGTGCCACCCGCTCTGCAGACAGCGGCTCCATTAGTTATAATCTCCACCATTTCCCCTCCTCAAAAATGGCGAGGCAAACCCCTGACCTGCTGTGGGTGACACCAACCCTTCCACCCAGCATGTGGCCTGGGGCTCCACTTATCACCAAACCTTTAGTTAAAGGCACCAAGCCCTGCCTGAGGTGAGAGGTGTGTCACAGAGTGTCACACCATGTACAACAAACCCCAGTCGCTTCTATCAAATGGGGTGGGGGTGGGGAAAAGGAAAATATTTGTGCCTGAAAGGCAGACCCGATAGCCACAGTGATTCCACTGTGAAACCCATGGAACTCTCCACCTAATATGAGGCTTAAATGATACATTGTCACTCCCATTCACTGACCATGCCTGTATTCTAGAGTTATGGGGAGCAGTGAGGGACCAGACCTCAGAATCCCATTCTCCTCCCTCCCCCCAACCCCTTTCCCTTTCTTCCTCTTCACTGCTTTGTCTTTAAAAGAGAAAAGTGCTGTGTGAGCAGCAAGATCAGCCTCACTCTGTAGGCCCAGAGCTTCTGCTAAAGCTATTCCAGTGGAGGACAGGAACTGGCTCACAAGGCGGCAGGCCAGTGAGTCAGCTGGCTGGAGTCTTGTGGGGCAGGGAGCACCCCGTTTTCATGTCGAGATTGTGTGTCAGGCTGAGGCTGCCTTCTAACCTCAGAGAGGCTGAGATGTGGGTAGGAGCAGAGGGTGTGCCCTGTGCCTTTGAATCACCCTGCTACAAACCCCGGGAGTCCTGGTGCAGCTCCCTACGTGGGCTGCGGAGCAGGTGTGAGCTTATGGGAAGGCTGGCTCACTGGCCTGGCAGTCACAACTCCAGGTCTGTGGTGGTCTCCTCTACCATGAGGAAACATGCTCCGAAAGTCTGCATGATTCAAGCAACCAGTGCCCAGGAGGGCTGGCAGCAAGGCTTCCAGACCTCCAAACTGTATCGTATCCTACGACTCACAGTCCAAGACAGGCCTGGCAGCAGTAGGAGTGACCATGGGTCAGGAGCACATGTTGGGGGAGGGGGGCGAGAAGGCCTGTAGGGCCAGAAGGGCAGGGGCTGGGGACAGAAACAGAGCAGGGCTCAAGAGCCTGACAAGAAGTGGGGTATGGGCTCAGAGCCAGGATCCATAGGGCCCAGTCCAGCTGCCATGATCAGATTGCTTCAGATCAGGGATCTGGGCAACATATCCTCTCAGCACAACACCCCAGGCCAGGCCATGGAGCAGGAGCAACAGGTGTCAAGAACCAGGTAGAAAATCAAGGTTCGGTCAAGGGAGCAAGAGATCAGGGTGAGCAAGGACCTCTGAATTAAGGAAGACATAAGTTTGATGCTCATCTAGGTCACTAAGTAGCCGAGTGACCTTGGGTGATGTATTTAATCTGAGCCTCACTGTATTTGCCTACAGAGGGAGAAAGAACACTAAAATACCTGGCACAGGAAAAGCAGTGGGCCAGGAGTCTGGGCAGTCGGTGCAAAATCCCCCCTGGGTTTTGGGTCTGTGGTCCCACGATTAGCTCCAGCCTCCATTTTTTAAAAATTTTATTTTTTTGAGACTAGTTTTCGCTATTTTTGCCTGTGGAACCACAAGCTCCTGTTGCCCAGGGTACCACAGACTCAAGCAATCCCAGCCTCAGCTTCCCAGGTAGCTGGGATTACAGGTATGTGCTACCACACCCATATTTTTTGGGACTAGGTCTTGCTGTATTGCCTGGAGTGGGACTCGAACCGCGATCCCTAGCCCCAGCCGCTTCATAAGCTGAAGCTTACAGGCACGAGCCACTGTGCCCGGCCTCCAGCTTCCATTTTTTGGTGGGACTGAAATTCTGGGAGTCTGCCAGGGCCAAAGCTAGACTGAGAACTGGGCTGACCTCTTATCAGTGGGTGGAGGGCAGCACTGGTTCAGGCCCCAGGCAAAACTGTCACTGCCAACACTGTTACTAAAGGACCAATGGTGCCGGGCACAGTGGCGCGTACCTGTAAGTGGCACCCGGGGCAATGTAGTGAGACCTAGTTTAAAAGAAAAAAAAAAAATAGCTGGCTATGGTGGCACATGCCCGTAATCTCAGCTACCTGGGAAGCTGAGGCTGGGGATTGCTTGAGTCTGTGGTACCCCGGGCAACGTGAGCCTGTGGTTCCATAGGCAAAAAAAAAAAAAAAAAAAAAAAAAAAAAAAAAAAAAAAAAAAAAAAAAAAAAAGGACCAATGATGAAAGAGATCTAGATGCTTTCATCAGAAAGCCTACTATGAATTTAATCTCCACAGGTATATACTCTCAGCTGATATTTGGCCCCCTCCTATTCCCAGTTTGCTCTAAAAGAGAAACCCCATGAGACCACTACATGGTGTCAAAGGCAGGGTAGGGTTCCTGAAGTAACTTTCTTCATATCATGCCCAAGTTCATTAGGAAGCCCCAAATGTTTTCTCAGGAACACTGGATCTTTGCTAATAATATCCAGCCCTGGCTCAATCAACTCACATCCCCATGCATGTAAGAAAAAGTGTTGTCTGAGAAGTACCTGCCACTCACTTGTAGAAGTACCAACTAATTCAGTTGCTCTGGCTTTCTTTGTTGAATAGAAGGAGGGAGATGAAAATGTGTGTGATCTGGAAAGCAACAGGGGCATGTCCTGTTTCTTTCTAAAACTGCCCCTTAGGAATTAAATCAGAGAACTACTGCATAGGGCAACTTCTCAGCAAAATCTCCTTCTCTTTAGCAAGCTTTCTTCACCACCACCCCCAAAAAACACAAAACATGTAGGCTAGTGCTACAGGCTTCCTTGGGGTCACGAAGACCTGACAGCCATGTCAGGTCGGGTTCATGAACTGCTGTATAGGGACATAGGTGCCTTGACCAGACAACTGTCCACTCCTCTGCTTGGAGAGGAATTCTTTACCTGTCTCCCTCCCAGGGAGAGAGTGATCATTTGTGACATGGTCCTTTGCAGTAAGATGAGCGAGCAGAAGTGTAGAAAATACCAGTACCAGCTAAGCAGTCGGCTCCTCCCAACTAAGAACAGTGTCGTAGGCTGGCTGCCTACTGTCTCAGCTCCTCTTGAACTGCACCATGGCACTTGCCACCCTCCTTTCTGCACTGCATGCTAATTCCACATCCACTAACAAGGACACCTCTTCTTCTGAAGGCTCTCTGCTTCAACCAAGCATGTGAGACCCCATGACTCCTCCATTAGCTCCAGGGTGGTCTCCATCTCTGAGCGTGGAGACTGCCATTTTTCAGTCATGCTTCTCATTAGTAAAACACCTGAGGCTGGGATGAGTCATCAGTCAGACCAATGCCCCAAATTATGGATAGCATTGAAATCAGTGAGAAGACCATGGTGGGGGGTTGGGGGGGGTGGGGGATTTCAGGTTCCTGCCAAGGGGAAAGGACAGGGGAGAATTTATTTAAAATTATCTGTTTGTTCATTTATTGATTGATATCAAGTTTCAGAATATCATTCCAAGGTGTCCTCTTCAGTTCCCCAGCCCAAGAGGGCGTGTGCGCTAGACTATAACGGTGGGGGACATAAGCTGCCGCCCCTGGGTGGATTACAGATGGCTCCCTGGCTTAATCAGCCATGCGCAGGACACCGCGGAGCTGGTGTGCGTCAGGGAAGGAACAGCTTGATTTATGGCTCTCGGGTAGCGACTTCTGGGGGGCAAGCTCTGTTCTTTTTGCACAACTCTGGAGAAAGAACTCCTGGTCTGATCTAGTTGCTGTCTCTCCCAGAGTCCTAAGCAAGCAGGAAACAATCTTGCAGAAGCCTTGAAGGAACCTGGAAATGTAAATTACTAATTTTGTCAAGCCACCTGTGAGGCCACAGGGCTTAGGGTCACTTTCTGAAACAACAGCTTCGAAATACACAACTACCCCAAACAAACCAGGACAGGGTGACACTGTTTCTGCCAACACAGCTTCAGAGCTCTACCCATTTCACCACACACAGCCCATGACGTGAAGCAGTTGGCAGCCCCTCTGGACATTCCTGCCTCTCCAGGCCTCTCCATCCTCTCCGCCTACTCTTGACTGTAGCTCACTCCACAGAGGCCTGGAGGAGGTCAGAGGAAAGGAGGGAGAAGGAAACTTACCTCCTGTGCTCAGAGAAGGCTGGACGCACCTTTTGTCCCTTTAGGCCTGCAGAATTATCTCTAGTTCTAAGATATAATGCACATACCCCCTAAAGTTCCGACACCCACTATTCAATTATTCTCAAATTGCCCAATTTGGTGAGGTCATTTCTTGCCAAGACCCTAAAACATATACTAACTAGGCTTTCATATTTCTTAAACCCAGGAACCAATGGTCTCAATATGTTGTAAACATGGATATTAAAAAGCCCCACCCTGATCCAGGTCACAGGCCACTTTAAGGATCCTTGTTGGAAACTCAGCTCTGGCAGGCTCTCTGCACACAGGCATAGGCCCTCTGCAGCCCAAACTTAGGGAATGAAGGGATCCTGCAAAGCCTGTCTTTCTGGGTTCTAGTCTGGTGGGTTGGGTGCTCACCTACAGAAAGCAGAGGTCTGCACAGGCCTGAGCAACTTGCATTCCAAGGGGACCCTCTATGGAGGAGGGTACTAAGGACCCTCATATCCCGCTCTCAGTTGGAAGGAGCAAGGCTTCAAGAAGGTAAAGGGCTATACTGGGCTTTGGCACTTGCTTTTGAACAACCCAGAGGAACACTGCCACATGTCTCCAAAGAGGCTACAAAGAAGCAATATTAACCACCAGTCAGGAAAGTGATCCGCTGCCCCCTCTCATTCCTCCACACCCCACATTCCCCCCCACATTGTGACTCAGTAAAATTATGTCTTTTTTTTTTTTTTTTTGGAAACTAGGTCTGGCTATGTTGCCCGGGGTACCATGGACTCAAGCAATCCCCAGCCTCAACCTCAACCCAGTAACTGTCTTATTCAGTGTTTTATGGTTCTCAAGCATCTGGGGAAGATTCTGTTACAGTGTCTGTAATGTCTGTGTGGCATGGAGTGAGAAGTACGGTCCTCAGCTCCTGGGCAGAGGTGAGGCCTGAGTGTGCCCTCCACACCCAGCCTGGCTGTTGAGGTTCCCATGCACCACATAGCCACTGTGCCTTCTAGATAAGGTGTGCCAAGAGCACGGAGCCGCCTGAGCCCAGCACCAAGCCCAAGTACATATAAAAGGACATCACCACGCCTGTGGCCTCAGCCAGCTCTCGAGACACGATCTTCGGGCCATAGATGAGAGCCAGGGTGCTGAGGTAGCCGTTGGTGAGCCCGAGGAGGGAGCTGAAGAGTGCGGGGTAGACATCAGACTGGAAGAGCACTTCCTGCAGGTGGATGCGAGGCTGGTAGTTGCAGAACACGAAGAGGGGGACCAGGCAAGTTCGGAGGAGCACCAGGAAGGGAAGCACCTTACTTTTGGGCCCCGGCACCTGGATCCAGGCTGTAATCTGCCGGCCACACAAGTCAGCAAAGTTGTAGAGGAGAAAGGTGGTGAGGGGCACAAAGAACTTGGTGGTCCACGGCGAGCCCGAGTTTTTGTTGAGGGACTCGATGTTGGTGGAGATGGCGGGGAAAATGAGGCTGGTGATGAAGAAGAGGTAGATAACACAGAAGCCCAGGCCAGCCGTCTTCTTCAAGATGAAGCAGAGGGGGGGTGTCGCAGTGTCCCTGGAGCTGGGAGCCAACAGTGTGGCACTGGGGGCGTCCTCGGGCAGCTGCTCTTGGTTGGAAAACACGTGGGCTGGCTTTATAGGTCTCATGTAGTACCTTTGGGGAAGAGAGGGCAGGTAGTCAGAGGCCTGGGAAGCAGGGTTCAGGTGTGGGGAGGGGAACCTTTAGATCTAGCAGCTAGACTTAAGCCCCATAAGGCCCAGAGCCCCAGGATGCCCTGAGATGACATATGTGTTACAGGGTGGCCAGGGGGAAGCCTGGACAGGTCCTGGCCTGCCAATCCTGGCACTCTCTGAAAGAGTGGATGCCAGACTGCTGTTCTGTGCCAGTGACTGTACCACAGCAGGGAAAGAGGAAACTTACACTGACCCACATGTCGAGTCTGGGCTCCAGTCCCAGCCCTCTTGTCTTTGTTTTGGTTTGGAAGGGAAGTGGAGATTTGAAAAATATGAATTTTTAAAATTGTAGAGGTAATGCGTGCTTGATACCATGAATCCAAATAATACAGAAGAGTAATGGTAGGGTAGAATGAGAACTCCTACCTCTCACCTCTTAGGGGTACTTGTCATCAAAAGTCTGATGTATGGTGTTCCACATGTGTGCAAACATCACATGCACATAAACAGAGTTATGTCTCTTAAGCGAAATGAAGATGAACTACACTGTCTATTGCAGAACTTTCTTTAACAGTATAATTTCATAGAATGTAAATATATATAAACATATAAGTTCCTAAAAATACATATACATATATAATCTACACAGCTATATACACACAATTGCCCAAGGACAGTATCACCTTTCACACAAGGAAATGGGACTCTATCTCTCTCTTGTTGCCCGCTGCATAGTACTTTGCTGTCCTACTGATGGACATTTAAGTTAGCTCCAGTTTCTCTCTATGAAATAACTTTGCAATGAGTATCACTATATATAAAGTCCTTGTACATTTTTACTAGAATTTTAGTAGAGTAGATTTCTAGAAAAGAAACTGGTGGAACAAAACGTTCATACCATTAACTTTTGAAAGATACTGATAACTGCTCTCCAAATAGGAAGAACCAATTCATCTCTGTACTAACCAATCACTCGAATTAAAGCAACCTGCCTTTTTAAATCTCTGAGAGTACCTGTTTCTTAAAAAAAAAAAAAAAACCCAAAACAAAAAAACCACAATGTGTAGGTATTGCATTAGTTCCAGGTATACGATCTTTCTCCTTCAACAGCAGCAGCTCTCTGGGGCCAAGGCCACATCTGCTTGCACCCAGCTAGTCTTCACAGCATAGAAAAGTCCCTCAAAATGCAATTGTTGAAGGAATTGAGCCTATGGAAGGGTCTTTTTTACCTCCATGCCCTCAATCATAAATAACAATCTTTTTTGTTTCTGCTACTCTAACCAGTTCAAAGATTTAGATCATCTCTCTGCTGTGTATCCTTGCCTGAATCACTCATTCTCCCTGGATCTCCAGTGTCTGGAAACCATGAGACATTGGCTGACCATCAACAGATCTGAAATATAAAGCTTGGTGTGGGAGTGGGAGAACAGCAAGTTGGGGGTTACTAGGTTCTGGCTCAGCCCTGCTTCTGCCCCTAGTGTCATCTGGGCCAGATGCTCCCATCCTGGGCCTCAGTTTTTCACTCTATAAAATTCAGGGGTTCTGTAGCTGTGACCTTAGAGATCCCTGGCCATCCCCCCTCCTACAGATAACAAACAAGTCCATGGGAAGACTTGTCTGTCTCCTCAGAATCACTCTTCCAAATAACACTGAGTGGGGCACTTTTACCTCAAGCCCAGTCTTGTTTCACAATTGCTGTTTCAAGAAAGGAATATTCTGACTTCCCCTCTACTTAGCACCAGATCCTGGCCTTATGTCTGCTCTGAGAAAACTCCCTACCAAGTTTCTGCGGTCAAACCTCTTTCTCACAACTCCTTCCAAATCTGACCATCTCATCTCATCCTTGGTCTGCAGCCCCTACCAGTTAGCAGCATCCGGTATTGCATGAGGCTGGTTCCTCCTGGGGGGATAGGGAGACCCTGATCAACCCTCTTGTATACAGCTCTTGTGGGCTCAGCCTGAGCAGTCTCAGGAGCACAGCTCCTCAGGAGTTTCTATAAGGCCAGAAGTCTTGACCAAGCTTAAATCAGCAAAGAAAGAGAAACTTCCACACACTGTAATCTCCCTGGGTGCTCGTATCTCCATGCTCGGCTGGAAAGGCTTTTAGGTGGCCCAAGTGAGGCTGAAAACTAGGGTGACCAACTGTTCTGGTTTGCCTGAGACCATCTTGGCTTTGGCATGGACAGCCCCCATCCTGGGAAGCCTTACAGTCCCAGGAAACAGGAAGATCTGGTCTCCCTTTGGGAGACAGACCCAGGTGAAACTGAAACAGAACCAGGGTGACAGCAGGAGTGGTGGGAAGCTTCTGCCCTTCAGTTTATTCAGTGACTCAGAAATAATTTAGTAAGCAGTGACAAGGCCAGCAGTATTTGGGGTAATGCGGGGAGCCCAGGAATCACAGAAACATCATGATGGAGCCCAACTGGGAAATGTTTAATAACAGTCCTGAAGGGGCAGAGGAGAGGGCAGGCTCAAGGTCTGTAGCTGCCTAGGATATGGGGGATACCAAGTCAAGAAGTTTAGCCACTAAGGTCAGCTGAGGCTGCAACAGTGATCTAACTTTGAGAAGTCACCTGCCTGGTGACATGGAGATTCTGGTGAAGGCAGAATCCTCTGGGATTCACTAGGTGACTCTCCTGACATGGATAGGGGTGGGGGAATGAATGATGATGAGGAAGAATGCTCAAGGTCATGGGTTGGGAACTCAGCACAATATGGTGGAAAGACTGCAACCCTGAAAAGAGTTCTGGGTTCACATCCCAGCCTATGACCTGCCATCTGGCGAGCCATCTGGGTATGTTTCTTCTGAAGCCTCAGTTGCCTCATCTGTAAAACCGGAAGATAAAGTAACTGTACAAGGTTATCACAAAGAAAGGAAAGACATGCATACGCAGATTGCTTCGCTCAGCGCCACTGCTCAAAATAGGTTCCTGCGGCAGAGCACAGAGCCAGTGACCAACCTTAACTGTGGGGGCTCACACCCTGTGGGGGGTCATCGCCTCCTACCTCCTTTGCCTCAGTCACTCACCTGCAAGTGGAGAAATAATCCCTGCCTTACCTGATTATACAAGATGAGGGGTATGAGCATGCCTTGAAAAGAATAAGATGCAAGCAAAAACAAGGGTGGTTTTTTAAAGAGTGGCAAGAAGCAAGACAGAAAAAGGAGAGATGAGAGAAAAAGTAAGAGGCAAGGGCAGGAAAAGAGGCTGTTCAGGGTTGGGAGAGGTCTCAAGAAACACTGCTCGAGAACCCAGGTTTAGAGTTGGGTTTGAATCCTGACCCTGCTGCCATCAGGCTGTAGGGCTTAGGCATGTCCTTCAGCCTCTGCGCTGTTTCTGCCCATGTGATTGGGAATACACACAATGAATCACAGGGCTGCACCCCCATGGGCATCAGAGGAGAAATGGCCTTTCCTACCAGGCCCAGTGCCAAGCAGGGGCAGCAAAATCCACAGCAACCGGGGCTCCTGTTCATCAGCATTGAGCCTCAGGTTCCATTTCCTGCACCTACTCTCCCCAGAGGGGAACTGGAGACTCCAGTGGCTGGGCTTGCAGCACAGGGCCCAGGAGCCCAGCTGATCCAATTCACTGAGCAACTACTAGGACCCAGGCACAGGTTGACACACCAGGAGCCAGTGGGGGCAAAACCCCGACAACAGCTACCCTGAAGGTGCTCACACTCCCTGGGGAGCAGGGCAATGAAGACGGAAACAAACATGCATCCGAATCAGATGCAGCTGGACAAAGACACAGACACACAGAAAGAACAAGGAGAATGAGAGAGGCCTCACCTGGCGTATTCCAGCCGGGGCAGCAGCAGGTAGAGCCCGATGCAGAGCCCCAGGAAGACGACCGCGGTCAGGAAGAATGCCAGGGCGCTGTCTGTCACATCGCTGGATGCCGCCAGGTCCACCAGTGCAGCTACAGCACTGATGGTCCCTCCCATGGCTCCTCCTGTGGAGAGCAGACCACGAACTTGGTCAGGTGGGCCCCTTCCCTGTGCAGGCCTGCCCCCTCTCTACCTGGTTAAACAGAAGTCAAGGAACAGCTCTCCCTGCTGAGAAAAATGCAGCTGCTCTTACAGCAGCCTGAAGCCTTGGCAGACATGTGGGCTGGGAAGCGAGATTTCTGACCCCCAAGAAGGCATCGGTTTTGCAGGTTCTGACTCCTCTCTGACGATTGCAGAGGATGGCTGGTGAGCTCCAAAGAGGTCCCACCCACCTATTTCTGACCCTTGATCCTCCCACTCTATTGCTCTTCTGGTGGGGTCAGAATGGTTACATTCAGAACAGGCACATCTCAGAGAGCTCCTCGCTCCTATTCTCCAAACACCCAGCAGCCAGACTAGGAAAGCGACTCAGGCCATGTCCTACAACAGGGCGCCCACTGCCACTATGGGAAGACATTAGACCAGGGATGTCCCTACTGGGCACACAACACCTGAGAGGCACAAAACATCCTTTTAGATCTGTCCATTGTCCACATACAGGTAGGCAAACATGTACTCACAACAAATGACCACATGCTCATGCATGCCTCACACCCTATCACATATATATCACACTCTCACAAGCTCACAGCCACACTCACACTTACATACTCATCTACATATATGATCACATTCACACTCATAGTAAGACATAAACATTCCTATACTTACGCACCTTATCGCACTCACAAACACTGCCTCAGTCATACATACACAATGATACGTACTCACGTACATACACTATCACACATACACTCAGTCACACACATACTAGAACACTCTATCACACACATGCAGCTGCCTCACCACAGGAATGTTCTTGCCTGGGGATTTGATACAAGCGCACGTACCACTCTCTCACTGCTACCTCACAGTGCAGACCTGCGGGTTTGGAGTTGAACAGAGGAAAGTCTGACCTTGATGCTGTCACTTTCTAACTCTGACACTGAGGCTAATGTGACATCTGGAAGCCACAGTTTGCTCATCTGTAAGATTGGGGTGATGGACCTGCTTTGCAGGGCTATTTTTTGGACTGAGTGAGATGGTATTTGGAAGGGGTCCAGCACACAGGATTTCAACACAGACAAGTCCCCTTTGTCACAAGGTCACTTCTCGCAGGCAGGGGTGGTGTCGCTTCTGTTGAGCATAGTAGACTCAAGTTGGTCAAGAGTCAGGGATAGGCATGTTAGATGTGTGAGCAGACCACTCACTCTTCTCTGCCTTGGACAGAGAATGGAGGTAGTGTGGCCCTGTCCAAACAAGAGATGGCGATGAGGTAACATTGGGATGATGAGCAGAAAAAGCTCTGAACATGATGCCCAGTAAAGGGGAATGACCATGGTATGGGGGACTGCCTGGCAGAAGGGGTGGATTTGCCCAGGCCAGGGGGCTGAGTATGGAGCCTCAAAAAGAGAAGGAGGCTGACTGTAAACAGCAAGCTGGTCAATGTAGGCATGAACTGCTTTGTTATTGTCAGGCAGCTCTGTCAGGATACCACTTTCCTGCTGGCTGTTGACAGACTGAAGTGAGAGGGGGCAGTCCTGGCCCCCAAACAACATGATGTCCATCATCACCGCCTCCAGTATGTTCTGAATGACATCTCTGTGGCTCTGAAGGGAAGAGTCCATGGCTCTGATGGACAACCCTTCTCCCTGACCTTAATATAAGTTTCATTTGCCTGGGTGGGCCAGAGCTTGAGATTTGAGAGGAAGGCAAGGACACAAAAGTTAGCATAAAAGTTAATAGCAGAGACAACAAAACCAGATATCTGGGTCCAATCAAGGCTCTGTCACTTCTAGCTATGTGATCTATGGCAAGTCACTTAAGCATTCCCCACCTCTCTTTCCTCATCTGTAAAATGGGGATGTTAATAATACTCAGCTCTTAGGACTGTTATGAAGATTAAAAGGATTATTATAAGTAGAACATCGCCTGGCACAGAGAAATGCCAGATAAATCCTTCTGATTTCCTATTAGGTGTTTGGCTATTTCTGTCCTTCCTACATCAAAGCAGTAACAACAGGGTAAACCCTTTGCTAAGAAGGTGCCAACTTCTGAGAAGCTATAATCCCCACCTGGGTGTTTTGTAAGAAGTGGGGTTAAACTCAGTAAGACATTCCCTAGCTGCCCTGAGGAAGCGATCTTAACATCACTGCCTATTGATTTTCCTCTCTCTCTTCCCAACTTGTAGAGAATTTACAATATTATCATCAACAACAAACCAGGCCTCCGGGAGCTCATCCTTCATGACTCCCTACTTTTATCTCATCAGTTATGGAAATACATGCAAATGAGGGATTTAAAAAAACTCGTACAAAACAAATGAATTGTTCCTTAGATGCCAACACACACAGAATTCACAGATGGGTTTCTTTGGGCCTCTGTGCTGAGGTGGCACAGAGGCATCTGGGAGCTTGAACTTTCTAGGGTGATGGACCACCATGGGTGGGGGGGCCCACACATAGCTATGACTGTGTCTTGGAATTCAGGGTAATTAGGACTTCAACATGAGTACCAAATTTCTTCACCTTTCCATAACTGGAAAATTCACAGGATAGTTCCCTTTTTTGGAGGACCCTCAGGTGACCAGATGAACTTGAAGGGCTACTAGCTCCAGGAGAGGTAGCCAGCACGGCTGATGTTCTGTTGAGAAGACCCTCCCAGCAGGATGGAGGGAGACACGGGGATAAGAGCTTCTTTCTGAAACTGGTGACAGAAAGGAGCAAATCCAATGTCTGGAGATCTTGGTATTCCATTCTTGAAGTACTGCTAGGGGATATTGACTGTACTTGGGAAACTTAGCAAAAGATTCATTGAAAAAAATTTTTTTTAAATATTTTTTAGGTCCAAGGGTTTCCCAGGATAGAAACAGAAGTCTAATCTTGTATCAAAAATGACAAAAAACCAGGCACGGTGGTTCGTGCCTGTAAGCTTCAGCCTATGAAGAGGCCGGGGCTAGGAATTGCAGTTTGAGTCCCGCTTGGGACCCGTAGCGAGACCTAGTTCCAAAAAAATAGCTGGGCGTGATGGCATGCACCTGTAATCCCAGCTACCTGGGAACCTGAGGCTGGGGACTGCTTGAGTCTGTGGTACCCTGGGCAACCAGAGCCTGCAGTTCCACGGGCAAAAATAGTGAGACCTAGTCTCAAAAAAAAAAAAAAAATGACAAAGAGATTTGAGTTCACATCTGAACTTAGATCCATGACAGTAACTGCCCCAGTGCTGTGTTAGGGGAAGTCAGAGGAAAGACACAGATCTAGCAGTGGCGTCTGGCACTGGAACAGGAGTGGGGAAGGCCTATCTCCTTGTCAAGGTGTTTGTTATTCCCGCTGCATACTACCTGGTATTATTAACTAACAGGCACAGAGCAGATGCTTTGTGAAACTTTTCTCAAGTGGACAAATGCTTCCAGCATTCCTTCATCTGACAGGGACAGGCAGAGCAGAGCCACTGAGCCTCCAGTCTTGGTCTCCTGGGAAAGTACAGATTCTGACTGGCCCAGCTCCTTCTAATCTTGTGGGGACATCTGGGTGGGAGAGCAAAATGGCTAAGGTTTAGATAGTAGGTTGAAGACTGGCATCAAGATTTCAGCTAAAGGGGTGGGCCCACACCCATGGTCAGTCTCCCATGGAATGCCAAAGTTCAAGGAAGTAGTGTTTACTTTCTAGGCTATCAGCTCTGAGAGGCTTGGGTCTTATTCATTTTTTGAGATCCAATGCATATCTGGCCAAATTGCAATTGAGATAAAGAAATGACGGCTTCTATTTAAGCCACTAAATTTGGGGGTGCATTGTTACACAGTAACAGGCAATGGAAGAGTACCTAACACTCATTGCCTTCCAAAGGAGAGCCATCACTTGCTCACCTCTGGTTCCTCTGCACCACAATCCGGTGGGCCAACCTGGTCAGCCTCCTGAACCCCAGTTCTCACCTGATATCAGGGCCTGGGAATTCCTCATCGGGAAGGAACCAGTCATTCCAAAGACACTGCTATTGAAGATGGTCGAGGTGCCACTGATGATCACCATGCAGACGATGGTGACAACAAAGAAGCCTCGGGTCCAGGAGGATGTATCCACTTTCACCAGCACGGTCATCACCACGAAGATGGTCAGCATGACTGTCAGCGAGGCCAGCACACGGACATGCATTGGAACCCTAGAACAGGATGGCAAAGCAATCAGAGGTCCCTTGGGTCTCCCGTGTGGGGACTGGGCATCTGGGATTGGTGGACGTTCTTTATGGAAGTGGTTGGGACAGTCCATGTTGCAGTCTGGAGACTGGGTCTGAATCCTGTCTCCCTAGTCCACTAACTGCGTGGCCTTGTGTATGTGACTCAACTGTTCTGGTCTCGACTTATGAATCTGTACAATTAGGAGAGTGAATTTACCTCAAGGGATGGGGTGAGTGTCTGAGGAGGGGAGTATGCAGAGTGCTGAGAGCAGGAGGGCAAGCTAAATGCTCAGCAGACGTCACTTCTTTTCATTTTGCAGTGAGATAGGACTGGAGTAGGACTGGGGGGCTTTCAAGGCAAGCCCCCTGTTCCTCCTACTGTAGGGCTCAGCTCCTACTGGCTTTTTCTAGTGTTTCAAGAGAGGAACCAGCTATTGGACTTCCTCCCCCGAAAATTTAGGGGATGAGGAGGCAGAAGGAACTACAATTGTCATCCTCATCATCATATTAAACACAGATAGTACTTAATTTTTGATAGGTACTCTTTTCAGTGTTTTCTGTATGCCAACTTCTTGAATCCTTATACCAGTGCTCTAAGATTGATGTTCTTACCTCTCCCATTTAGACAGGGAAACTGAGGGCAGAGAGACTAAGGATGTACGCCTCCTGGATTGTGACCCCATGAGCCTGGCTCCAATTTGTACTCTCAGAATGACAGTCTCTTGCCTCCCCAGGAATAAAGGAAATATAAGCAGCCCAGCACAGATGGCCAGGGCAGGCCTTTCCTGTGAGGGTGGCAGTGATTGTGGCATTGGGCGGTAGCTGAGGACAAGAGAGCAAGACCCAGGGCCAGCGTCACATCTGACCACACTCCTCCAAGTCCCCCTGCCCCCATGGGCACATGCCACCAGCCTGGTGAGGGGAGGGGGTGCAGCAGAAAGGGAGACTGAGAAACAGCACATTTTTATTCCAGAGAAAGAGAATATTCTCCAAAGGGGCTGTTTAAATCATCAGATTAGACTAAGCTCTCAACTGGATTGGATACTTAGTTAATTTTCCTGGTAATCAGTAGAAGAAGGCGAAGAGAAAAGCCAGATTAGTTATACACAATTGGGGGGGGCATGAGAGGGGGAAACAAAAAAGGGGGAAGCTTGAAAGGCAGAAAAATACATATGTTCATAAATAGGTGTGAAATGATGAGCATGTAAAGCAAGAAAGAAATTTTTCAAAGGCCTGTTGTGGCCCCAGGCTGATCCTAGTTCCTTCCCTATCCTCACGGAGGGAGAGCAGGCGCTGCTCTACTGTGAGGAGCAGGAGGAAGCCCGGGTGTTTGCTCCACAAACCTGGACCAGGTGACCACTGTGTGTTAGGCACTGTGCTGGACTCTGACACACAGGGCAGACCAGAGACAGTCATTTCATTCAACCGGACAAGTGCTCAAGTCACCCTGGGCATATCCATGGGACACAAAACCCAACCTGGGCATTGTAAAGTTTTTGGAAGTGACACCTAAGTTAGGGTATAAGGTGTGTCTGATGGGACCACTAACCTTGTAGAGGGCCTTGTCCACCTGTAAGTGCCAGGGCTGATCCTTAGAGTGGGATGTGGAACCTTAGAGTGGGGTGAGACTTCTCCCCACCGCCGTCCCCATACCTCCTGGGAGAATGTCCTTTCTCTATGCCAAGTCCTTCTGGGGAGGTGCTCACCATATTATCCATACCACCTAGTCACAGACAATGGGCATGTATCTGGTGCCACTGACTGCTGGACTGAGTTAGAAATGAGCTGGTGACCAGGCAGTGTTGGGGAGTGCTGGGGAAAGAAAAGCTCACTTTCTGCTGTAACTGTGTCAGGGACTGTGGGCTACCAAGAGCATGGGAGAGGCTGTATTTGAGACAAAATTAAGCAGAGACACACAGTCCAGGGACACACAAGAGGAAAATGTGATGGATGTCTGCAGCCACCTAGATCCAGTAATGCCTGAAGGCAGACCTGACTTTAATTTTTGAGAGACAGAATGAGAAAAATCTTTTCATCTTTATCATTCATTATCAAGAGTGCCAACAACATGAGGAGCCACAAGCAGGGTTTTCAGCTAGGGAGTCACAGGTCCAAAAACACCACCATGTGCAGAGGAGTCCTGCCATGAGCCCTCTCTCTTAGCAGGACTGATTCAAGTGACAGGTAAGGAACACCACCCAAGAGCAGCCTTCAACCAAAGGCCAGAGGTGGGTGGATAAACACCCTTGATCCCTCCCCCTTGGGCCTGTATTCCAAACGGGCTCTGTGAGTTCCCTGGCCCTCCAAAGAGCTCTCTGTAGTAGCTGGCTTGACAAGGCATCCTTTTTTAAAATCAATCAATCAATCAATCAATCTTTTGTGGGACGAAAACAAGTTACAGATAGGTATACATACTATAATGCCATAATTACAAAATTATAAATCATGCAAAATAATGTTATTTACTCATACGTAAATAATTTAAAAGTTTCAAATACCACAGGAATGATAAACATCAAATCCAGTGTACTGATTATTATTTCTGGGAATGGATAATGGGGAATAAGATAAAAGGAATATCCACAGAGAATGTCAACAATCTCTGTGATGGCTGATTTTTTTAAATTTTTTTTTAATTTTGCATATATATGTGTATTTATATATTGTATATTACATTATTGTGTACCCCAGGGTTTTCCCATTTCCTTAACACCTGCTATCCATGTTGCTCTGTTGTGCCCTTTGCCTCCCCTACCTTCTTCCCACTTCTCCTCTCTCACTTGACAAGGCATCCTTATTAAAGACCTTCCCTTCTCACTCTACCGTCCCCACTGTCCTACTGAAACTGGGTTCATAAAGAAGGGACTTTTTAACCTAAACTCAAAACACCTCTGTCTGCTTCTCCCTAGGAAGGAGATCCAAAACAGTTAATTAGCATCTTCCCTGTTCACCTATTGGTATGTAAAAATCAGCTACCAGCTTCTCTCAGCTCTCTCCCCCCCACCTAAAAAAAAAAGAAAAACTTAGAAACACAGTTTAAACTTTAGACTAGTTTGCCTCAATTTACTCTTTTAGACTTCAATGGGTTCTTTCCACCATCCCCAGCCTTCTCACCAAAATCTCAAGCCAAAGCAAGATTCTCAGATTGGAGACTAATGTATTACTAAACAAAGTGATTTCCTAATTACTGCAAAAAGAAACACACAACTAAAACTCAAAATTACTTTAATATTGTCCAAAACCTTTCTCAACATTGTCCAAAGTCCTTTCCCCAGACTGTCTAAAAATCCTCAGTCTCTCAGTCCTGATCATCTCACCATCAGTCAGTCAGAGTTCATCTCCACGTGCTCAAAGACAATTTCCTTTGGTGTGCTCCAACTCTTCCATTGATCTTCTCCTTGTTCTCCTCCAGGTAGTAGAATAAAGCTCTATAGTACCAGAAGCAGCAAAGTTCACTTTCTTTTCAGGTTTGATTTTTGCACGGCCTCTCCCAGACACAAGTCAAACTCAGCAAAACAAACTCCAACACAGAGTTTAAATCTCCAAATTCCTTAACTTCCTTTAAGAGACACACTTCTAGCGTGGGCCAGCCAAAGGCTGCAGGCCCCAGACCTTGGCTACATGGCCAAGCTCACATGGCTCACATCTTCATCCTCCAGAATCCCTGACCAAAAATGCTCATCCCACAAATGGCAAAATCTCCTTCTTTGTTCCAACCCTCTTTATATATCCTTATTTCCCACCAAGAGAACTCCTGAGGTAGGAATCCTTGTCAGGCCTGTATGTTAATTAAAATCCTATCCAGCTCTTAGTAACATTAACAATTCTAAAGCAAGAGACAATGGAGGGGGAGGTAGGCACCCCCTATCACTCACTACCTTCAACTCTCAAATAAATCACTCACTTGAATCTCTGCTTTTTGGGAGCCCACATTAAGACCATGAACTAAGATGCATCTCCACAAGGTCTGCAGGAGCTGGTGGGCAGTGAGGCAGGCACTTAGGCCCCAAGGAGTCCAGAGTTTCTAATATCACGTTTACAGGTGCCCGGGAAACTGGTGGTCAGACCTTAGTATTGATGCTCACAGTGATCCTGTCCTTTCAGACTTGTAGCAGGTGTGCCCTACCGTCTCCAGGCAACAGGAGATGCCCCACTCACCCCGAAGATATGAGCCAGCTAGGACATAGAGCCTGAGTCAGGGGAGGTAAATTCTCCCCAGTCTGTCACCAACTGTGTGATCCCTGGCAAAAATTCAACCTTTCTGGGCCTCAGTTTTTTCATCGAAAATGATTCTAAATCCTTGGCCACTCAGGGGGAGAGAAAAATGGATAAATGCCCTCAAGTTTTATCAGTTCTTAAGGGCAAGATGAAGGCAAAGCACTGACCAGCAGATATGAGTGTACCCAGGACAGGGCCCAGCTTGGTTCTCACCCCCAGGGCTGGGCTGAGACCTGGTGGAGTCCCAGGTGGAGACTGGTAAATACCTGCAGGATGCACAACAGACAAGCAAGGTAGCAGCAGATGGGGCAGCTTTATAGCTGGACCTAAGCCTTCCAGTTGCTCTTAGCTAGTGACACCCCTCAGCATGGCAGGGAAACAGCTGTAAACATCTGCAGCATTTTTTCCCCCTCTCTATGTTGCCTGGGGCAGTCCCGATCCCATACACTCAAGTGATCCAATCCCCAGCCTCAGCCTCTCAGGTAGCTGGGATTACAGGCACCAGCCATCATGCCTGGCTGCTTTTTCGAGACCAGGTCTCGCTATTTTGCTCGGGATAGTCTCAAACCTGCAAACTCCAGGGATCCCTGGCCTCTGTTTCCTAGCGCTTGGATTACAGGCACGCGCCACCACACCCAGCTATCTGCAGCATTTTAGGCCAGTCTTAGGAATGGCCTCTGCCTCTCACTGTTGGAATGTTAAAAGCCAGAAAATAAACTGAGCAATTCAGCTCAACATTCCCTTGATTTAGGACACAAGCAGTTTCCTCCCTAAGAGACACCCCCCTCCCTTGGGAAAAGAAAACAAGCTGGTAACCCCTCAAATAGCTTTGTGTTAACTTAGGTCACTTTATGGTTAAACCAGTTGTAAATTCAATGTATGTCTCTAAACATGTCTGCCATATTTTACCTGTGCTTGGTTTTGGAATAAGAAAGCAAATGTGTAATTTCAGTTTTGCAAAATGATATAAAAAGACCTGCAAATGAGCAGTCGGGGCTCTGAGTCTCCCTTGACTCAGTAGCCCTCCACTGAGCTTTCTTAATAACTTTCTGTCTTTACCTTCCTGTGTCTGGGTGCCTGTGCTGAGTAGCATTATCCACGGCCTAACATCACCACCTCCCCACAACAGTGCAGAAACAGCCCAGTCTTGAGAGCTGCCGGCATCATAGGGTCTCTCCAGTGTCTGTTATGACAAGGTAATTAGTTGCTTGAACTGGAAGGTTACTTTGGACAGAGCTGGGGGACTTCTTACCCAGGTGCCCCCAGGGTAGAAACAGGGAAGAGTGGGAGGTGAGAAAGTAAAAGCCAAATGCATTACAAATGGCAGTGCTATTTGCAACTCTGCCTGATTCCTCATCCCCCACCCCCCTTCCCTCCTCTGTCGCCTGCTAATTACCTGCTGCATAGCCCAGTCTCCAAAGGAGTCTCAACCAAGGGCTCCAGGTCCTTGGAGAGCTAGCCTGGGGCTATTTTCAATGTTTGTGGATGTGCCACAAGCAAGCACACCCCACAGGCCTGTGAAAGGAGACTGTGGCTGACACTCTACTTCCACTCCATGCAGAGAAAGTGACCCAGGGGATGGTGACACTATTAGAATTTTATGGAAAGTCTGGGCAAGTGTTGCCTGCTGTGATTCTGGGGCTGGGGATGGCAGAGGTGACAACCCCACCCTGGGACCCCAAGGTAGGGCATGCCAACATGAAGATTGGAGGAGAGGGCTGCCAGCTGTACCCCACTGGCTTGCTTGTGAGGGCTCAGGACCCCAGGGGACAGATTTCTTCTTAAGTCTCCAAAATGTAAATCTTCCTCATAAGTATGTATGATGCTACAGATTTAACATAATAAAACACTTGGCGATTATGGATGAGCCAGTCAGAGAAAGCCATGGTTCTCCAGGAGGGGAGAAAAGGAGACATTTCAATTTCGCACATTAAATAAAAAACAGTTTAGCCCCAAACCATCTTTGCTCTGCTAGAAACAGATGGAGGCCTGGAAGCATTTTCTCACACTGCCCTCATCTCTCTTTTAGAGGAGGCAGGGGAGGCCGAGGGCAGGTCTGGGCATGGACTGGATCCTTCTGAGAGATGGTCTGTAATGCTGAGACCCCAGAACCATCTCTCCTGCCTAATTTAGGATGGCAGCTGCCCAGGTGGCCCGGATCCCCACTGCAGAGGGACTCAGCTCCTTCCTTCTTGTAGCCTAAAGCCAGGGCAGAGTCAGGAAGCGTTTTACCCAAGGGAGGTAGGCAGCAAAAGCCACCTCCAAGCACAGAAGTGGGACAAGAGGGGTCACAGTTTGTATTCTGTCCCTGCCCCTTAATGGCAGGTCATCTCTATAAGATTATTTTCCTTCTGTGAAACAGAGTAGCAGGTTTCCTGCTTGTAAATTGTGTGAGGCTTAGAGCGGATAATGTATCTGCTCAGAAGTGTTAGCTACTCTTAGTAGAGATTATTCTCCCAGGGCCCTGAGGTTGGAACTCCCACACCACTGTTGACCCAGGTCCTGGCTGGCTTCTGGGCTGTTGGACCCCCAGGACCACGGCAAAGACAGTGCCAGGCCAGAGGCTAGTTCTGATAACCCCTTATTTGCCCTGTGGGTCTGAGCATGGTTCCTGACTTGCACCTGGAAAAGGGGCAAAGTCATAGCTTGCCTCCTGGATTGCCATGCAAGCTAAAGAGAGATAACAAGGTGGAACACCAGCAGTTATCCCTCTGCTCTAGTTCAGATAGTGACTTCAGACCTAGATGAGCCAGGGCTCTCATATTCAAGACTGGACCATCCCAGCAGGACAACACCCTATAGCCAGGGCAGATGTGGTAGGGGGGGCTGAGGTGAAATTTGTGAGCCTCTGCATTAGAATGACAGCTATTGTGTCCTGGTAGGCAGAGACTTGGAGAAGGGAAGCCAAGTCTTCTCGTGATAGGATTCTATTAGGAGATTAGGGAGGAGACTGAGACAAAACAAATGGAGAAGAGAGAGAAGGAATAGAACAGAGACTAGAAGAGCAGGAGGGGCTGCCAGCTTCCAGGTGCAGGAGCAGGCAGGGCCCAGGCCCCAACCTGGGCCCAGGTTGAGAAGCCCAGGGAAGCATGTTGGAGAGGCTTGTGACTTGTGTAAGTGGACTTAGAAATTTATTAGTTGAGAACTTGATTTAACTTTGAAATTGAGAAGCTTGGAAATTGTCTGGAGAACTGAAGAGAATCTGCTGTGTTGCTGCTTTCATCGTGCAAAGTCTAAAGTAGCTGCTGCTGTTGTATCAAGTGAGTTTTGCTGGTTTCCAGGCCACGTTAGAGTTGGAGCTGAAAGAATGCTGGAGCTGTGCCTTTTGGAGAAGAATTGATGACTCCATCCTGGTTCTCATAATTGGATTTGAAACTCCTGCCTTTGAAGAAGGATCAACAGCACCATCTTGGCTTCTTCTGGCTTGAGGTGAACGGCTGTGTCTTTGGAAGAAGGAGTGATGACACCATCTTGACTTCTTTATCTGATTTGAAGGTGTGTTAGCTGACATTTGTGGATGCACATGGCTGCTGCAGCCATGTGCTCTTTGGACTAGAGACTGGACTGGTGGGTAAGATTACCAAAGGGGTTCCTTGTACCCTCCAGTGACTTTTGTTTGCTTTGTCTTTTAATAAGTAAATCTGCTTTTGCCTCCTCTCAAGGTTTATGTGGTCCTGCTATTGCTTATGCATGGGCTGGGATGAACCTGGTGTATGGCTGGTTTTAAAGTGCCAGCTGCCCCCCTTTGTAAGTTTGGTTAAGCAACCTGTTTTGCTTGTTTTGTCACCCAATCAGATGGACAGAAGTATAGTGAGAGAGGCCTGGAAAGAAGAGGAGAGGAAGCCCACCACCAAAACTCTGCACTCTTTCTTCCTCAACCTCTTCTTCTTGAGTCCCCTTCCTTTCCCATGACTTCACTCCCATGAACCCCTGCCAGGACTCAGCTCTGCACTCAGGGTTGGCAGTGCTGAGGGCACACCTGACTCTATCTCTGCCTCCAGCTTCATCCCTCTACCCTCGTCCTGCAGAAGTGGGTGTCTCTGGAGATTGAATGCCACCTACTAGGATTCTGACTATAGCTCTGTTTGCCAGGGGAAGACTCAAGAAGATAGGTGAAAGGCAAACCAATTTCTTTTTTCCCCCCTTCTCTCTGGGCAAGTCAATTTCTAAAGGGGTTTGCAACTCCAGGCCACCTGATCATCATTCTTGTTCTTGTGCTTGTGGCTTTGGTTTTGATTTGGGAGTAAGTTCTTTGACATTCCTTCCACTGAGAGGAAGCATCTACAGGCCCTTGAAACAGAGCAAGTTTTGTGGCTACCATGAGGAGTGAAGCATGGCATGACACTAGAAGACTAGGTCACACAAACTGTGGTTTCTGGCTTGCTTTCTTGGAGCACTTACTCTTTAGTCAGATTAGAACATTTCTAACACCTGTGGTAGGTGAGAGAGAGAGACAGAGAGGAAGGGAAAGAGAGGGGGAGAGAGGGAAGGAGAGGGAGAGAGGGGGGAGAAAAGGAGGGAGGAAGAGAAAGGGGGAGAGAGGGAGAGAGGGAGAGAGAAAAACCAAGCTGCCAGCTGAGCCTGCTGACAACCACAATCAGGAGATATAATACTTACTATTATCACTTTTAGCCACTGTGCTTTGGGATCATTCCTATGCAATAGCAAATTGCTGGAATAGCCCTACAGCATAATGTTTGGGAAGACTGGGCTATTCACGATCAGTACACACAGTTTACATATGCAGTCAGTCCTGTCTTCTGTACTCAGTAGATATCATTAATCAATCACTCTCTGAGGCCAGAGCTGCCTTAGAATTCTATTTAAGAATTCTAAAAGAGATGCAGATAATTATTGCAAACATATTTGCCATCAGTGATCTGAATCATAACGTAGCATGTTATCACCTAGTGGCAGCTTACAGGAAATGCAGGCAAAATAGCTAGAGCTGTTGCCCTGGTAAATGCAAATAGAGATAAGATCTAACAGTTACCCCTCACAACAGTGGGGTCCAAAGGCTGTGTTAATTTGCCTAGTTGTCTCCTAAATCATTCCTTCTTTTTCCATGGTATGCTCACACAGACACTGTCTTTGATCCCTTCTCTGACAGGGTCAGAAAGGTCTCCATGGTTCTTCCCTATGAGTGGTCAACACTTGAGAGCCAGTGTTACCAGCTTAGCATTGAGCAGTTAGGTGCCCTAGTCCCATGAGTGAGAGTTGCAGCTGTGGGATAGCAGAGCCTTAACTTTGTCTGCTTTCAGCAATGTCTGGAAGACCAGCTTCTACATGCTTCCTGGCTCCTGCCCCAGCACCCGTGTAGTAGACCTTGGCTGCAAGGTCTGTGCATCTCTGTCTATCTACCCTTCTACCTGTATACCTTGATTTTCTGTTGATAAACAAGCTCCCCTGAGAGGAAAAAAGAGGGAAGCCAATGTCTCCAGTGCCTCCTGCTGGCTACTGACACTTGTTGTGGGTGGAAATGGAAAGTCCAGCTAACTTAGAGGGCATCTATTGGCAGAATTCCAGGTAACTGAGCTTACTTCTCAGTCTTCATGGATAATCTCAGCTTCTTGCCTCTTGGTTTAGTGGTCACTGTTTAAATAAGCAGAGAGTAGAAGCAATGGAAGAGAGAGGAGTAGAGAAAGCTGGAGGCTGGACAGGGGAGGTGGAGAGGGGTGGCCTACCTGTTGACAAGCAGGAAGTTTGCCATGAGGCACAGCACAGAGGGCACGGTGGAGGCGATGGCAAGGTAGCTCTCGAAGTAGTTCTGCAAGCAGAGAAGTGAGGAGGATGCTGAGGTAATTTGGGACACAGGGCAGGGTCCCCTGGAAAGCAGAGGTGCAGTCTCTTACAAGGCTTACAATGTCTTCAAATACCTGTGAGTGATGGGTAAGTCTACCTCAAGATGGCATGATCTTGCATCTCCAAACTAACACTACTCACTCCATCACCCAACAAACAGTCACTAATACGAGCTGTGCAAAGTGCTGAAAACATAAGCAAGGATAAGACAGTGTTGCCAACCTCAGTGAAGTCCCTGCCATTCTTTAGTCCATTCTCCGAGCTAGCCTGCCTGTTCCTTCCCAAAGATGAGGCAATGGGGACAGAATTTAATGTATTTTGTCCCATAAGTCTTCTTAGCCTATTGTCAAATCTCAAGGTTATCTAAATGGGTGCTGTTATGACCCAGCTACTCCCCACATTCTTTTTTTTTTTTTTTTTTCACATTCTTGCAACCAAATGAGATCTCATAGAAATACACCCAATCTCTACTGAGAAACTTTATTCTGACTCTGGATTTTCTTCCTCAACAGTTACAATCCGAAGTCAGAGTGATCTTGGAACACAATTCAAAAATATATACGTACTCCTATAATCATTGCAGCACTATTTATTTACAGTAGCCAAGTCGTGGAAACAACTTGTCCAGTGATAGATGAGTGAATTAGGAAGATTGGTCTATATATGCAATGGAATAGTATTCAGTTGTTTTAAAAAAAAAGAAATCTTGTTATTTACAACAACATGGATGGAACCAGAGGGGGGTTATGCTAAGAAAAGTCAGAAGATAAAAGACAAATACCACATGATTCTGCTCATATGTGGAATACAGAGAAACAAAACAAATCAAAACCAACTCTCATATTCTGACTGCAGAATTGAGGCTACCAGAGAGGGAAGGGGGTGGGACAGAGGAGGGGAGGCCCAGGGGACTGATGGATAGGAGCACTGATACTTTCATTCAATGACAGGTGTGACATGGTGACATCCATCTGAGGAGGTGTGATCCTGTACTCTTAAAACGTACACAGTATGGACTGACATCACCTCAAGAACAACAAACAAAAACCATTTTGAGAGGCAGCTCTGTGCCTGATGAGTGAAAGGGCCATTTTCTGGAAGAAGCACAAATAAAGAGCCCACGAGGCCACAAGTCAGATGAAAGATTGCTGGGACTTGAGTTAGTGAAGCTGTGAGGCAACTATGCTTTGCAAAACTCAGAGAACCCTTCACTCACTAGGGTGGATTTTACTGTGTACTTATTTTCCCTCAATATACCTGTCTTTAAAAAATAGTAAAACATTGCAAGGGCTGATATTTCTTGGTTTTAGTCATGGATGTCAAACCTCCAAGCCCAGGCTGAGAATGAGCACGAGTTCCGGGTTGTGGTGGCACTGACATGCATTAAGAATTCCCTGAGCGCCAAATACGAGGGCTTTAATGAATCATATTGTTTGCCCTAAAAAAAAAAAAAAAAAAAAAAAAAAAGCTGTGCATATTCTACTTTGGAAGCCTATGAGGCTGAACTTACATAGGAAATATTTTGCAAATCCAAATGGAACAAATGTGCCAAAGTGAGAAGAACAATGTGAGCAAAAAAACCCGCTGATGTGCAAAGGGCACTGCCAAGCGTCCAGCATCTCTGCACGCACCCTGCTTGTAAAGAACTGAGTCCCACTGGGCATGCAAAAAAGTGTGAAGGGTTTTTAACATCTCAAAATGCCACAAGTAGAGACATCAGAATTCTGTGTGTGTGTGTGTGTGTGTGTGAGTGCTCACACACCATGTCAGAGATGGAGCAGTAAGGGAATTTCACATAGGAGGGTGGGTGAGAGGGGTAGCAATTGGGAGCTGGTGGATGAGAACAGAAGTCTCAGAGGAGGAAGGATTTGAGTAAGACCTTGAAACAGAAAATCAGATCTCTCCTTTCTGGAAGGGCTTAAATGCAATGTGGAGCTCAAGAAAGAGAGACGTCACAATGGGCTCTGGAACACAGATGGTTCTGTGGTCCCTTTTGAAGCCTGCAGAGCACTTTGTGGTCTTTGAAATCTGCACCCTGAATATAAGGTCGCAGTGGCTTTGCAATTAAAATGATAATGACAGAGAGTGCAGCCCATCAACCATGTGCCTTAGAAATAGCCTGCCTCCTTTGAGAGGCCACCTCATTGTTCCTGCCCTGATGGGCTCAGTAGAGCCTGGACTGGTCTGAGGCACTCAGTCAATTAGGTCTTGATACAGTGGCTGGGCCGACGTGAGGCCAGGCAGGCGCCAGGCAGAAGCAAAGGGAAAAGCCCTGCAGAAGAGACAGCTGCAGGGGGCAAGCCTTCCCATCCAAGCCCCACCAGACGTGCTTCCCCCCACAGCTGCTCATTCTGTGGCAAGTTTATGAAATGGATCACATGGGGTGTAGAATCTGCCTTTGTTTTTTCGAGCAGGTTCAAGTTTCCTGAATGTTTTAAGAATGGGGATTTTCTAGGTAATTGAATGTTCAGGTATACTGATATTTAAGCAGAAAATGGTGCTTTTAATACTGGCAATCTTAAAACATTGACATCTAAAGCCAGGCACAGTGGCACATGCCTGTAAGCTTCAGACTATGAGGTGGCTGGGGCTAGGGATCATGGTTCGAGTCCCACTTGGGGCAACACAGCGAGACCTAGTCCCAAAAAATAGCTGGGTGTGGTGATGCCTGCCTGTAATGCCAGCTACCTGGGAAGCTGAGGCTGGGGACTGCTTGAGTCTGTGATACCCCGGGCAACGTGAGCCTATGATTCCATGGGCAAAAATAGCGAGACCAATTCTCCAAAAAAAAATTGACATCTATTTAATGCGATGGCTCTTTCTGCGGCGTAAGCCCACTTCTCTGTTCTAAAAAGAATAAGCTGGGGGTCAGAATGGACTTGACGCTGGGCCAGCCTTCTACCAGTGCACACTGGGGGCTGTCAATGGTGGCAGGTTGACTTGGCACAACCCATGGGATTATTTTCTTCTTTCTCTTTTCCTGTTTTCACTATTATTTACGTATCTATAATAGTAAAGTGTTCTAATTCTAGTAAAAATAAGTTGTGGGGGGCAGACTCTTTCCTGGACCCCTCGACCCCAGCCTCCTGTGTTCACACATAACTATGTGCACATGACCTGGGACTAAGCCACATGACACCAGCACCCATCCTCATGACCTGGAGGAGGCAGTGGTCATGCTGGGAAACCTATATGTGGCAAGGTCTGTAGGTGACTTGTCATGATTGCCGGCAGTTTCTGGTCAAAACCCATAAAAAAGGGAAGTTCTCCATCCTGCAACTGCAAGGAGTTGGATTCTACTAAGAGCCTGAGTGACCCTTTTAGAAGTGACCCTTTCCCAGTTCAGTCTCAGAGGAGACTGCAGCCTTGCTGACTTCTGGATTACAGTCAGGCAGAACCCTAAACTCAGGGCCCAGCAAAGCAGTGCCTATTACATGAGGTGATGCTGTGTCTTTTTAAGTTTTGGCAGGTAGTACTTTGCTGTATGGCATTAGATTCCTAACTAATGAAGGTTTCAGAGAGCTGAGTCCTACGAAGCAGCACTTGTTCTGAACAGTGCAGTCTTCTTGTTGCAAGTTTGTATTTAGCTTTTTGATTAAAACAGCTGATTATGGACTTTAATTTTCTGCTGGACATGAAGATCAGTATGTCTGTCCATGAGGGGTACAAAAATTTTGCCTGCAGAGCACACTAGTCTCCTTAGCTTTCTCTTACCAGATCCTTTGCTGAAATTAGGCTGATTTTTGCACTGACGTTAAGAAACCAGACTTAGTTTACATATCCCCACTGATCTGCTCACTGCGTCTGCCTCTCAGGCCACTCACCCTGCTACTCAGTCCCATGAGCAGGAAGAGCAATTACCAGGGAGAGGCCCCTGTGAGGCCCCTGCCAGGCTGCATCCTTGGAGGTTCCTGCTTCCTGGGTGCAGAGAAAGAGGTGCTGATACTCACAGAAGGGGGAGGAAATAAACCCCATGAGGTAAGGGTGATCTTCTCCCCTGGCTGACTTCTAAAATGTGGTGGCTACATGTGGCTTCTCCAGAGACACCCCAAGTGTCTGAGCAGCCAGTTGGTGTTGTTGCAAAGCTGTGGCCAGCCCAGTAATACCACATCTTGTATCTACTCTCTTCCATCCCTGTCTCACTTCCTTTTCTCCTTGCTTTTATGTCCCTATGCACTTCTAGATAAGCACTCACCTAAAGGTGTTATCCAGGGCTCCTTTCTAAGAAACACCCAAAAGTGGAGGCCCTGTGTTCAATTTTTGATTCTGCACTTGGCAGGCTGGCTATCTCTTGCCATTTCACTCAAAGAAATGTAAAGACAGTCAAGCTCAGGGCCTTCCCAGATCAACCAGAGCACAGGTCTCACGTGGGCAGTGGAGCCCCTGCCCTCCGCGGCCAAGCCACGATGATGTGGTCGCTGCATCCCCCACGCACCCACTCTACTCCCCTATCCAGGTCGGGTGGGGTGGAGCTGGGGTCAGCCCGGGGAGCTGCGGGCCAGGCTGGTGCCCCACCACACATCTGAGCCCTAATAAGAAGCAGGGCATGTTGTGGGGGGGGGGGGATGATGGGTGGTCCACCACAGACCCCTCTGGGTTTGCCTCCACTCCTGAGAGCCCTAACCTGGAATAAGTATCTTACGATAATTATTCACTCACAGAAATAGAATGAGTGAGGTACTGGAAGGAAGATCCTTAAAATCGTGCCACCCGGGCAGGACTCATGGGGAATAGGGCGAGAACCACCCAGCACTGAACTGCGAGAACAAACAAAATAGGACGCCTGCAATGTCACTGAGGAGCTGTGAACAGAAACCGGGCACAGAGACGCTGTCAGTAAGGGCACTGCACACCCTCTTTGCTCAGAGGGAAGAGGCTTGCCAAAAGCTGGGCATGGTGGCTCGTGCCTGTAAGTTTCAGCCTATGAAGCGGCTGGGGCTAGGGATTGCGGTTTGAGTCCTGCTCGGGGCAACACAGTGAGACCTAATCCCCAAAAATAGATGGGCGTGGTGGCACGTGCCTGTAATCCCAGCTACAGCTGAGGCAGGGGATTGCTTGAGTCTGTGGTACCATTGGCCACCTGTGGTTCCACGGGCAAAAATAGCGAGACTTAGTCTTAAAAAAAAAAAAAAAAAAAAAGGCTTGCCGAATGGCAGTGGCCCCACAGCAAAGCCCCAATGGAGGAGACCTACCATCAGCTGATGGCTGTCCCCATGAGGATCTGCTCTTCTAAAACATACGGCTGGGAATCATGCCCCCAAAGCCAAAGACCCGAAGCACGACTGAAGAGGGAGCAACAAAATGTTGCAGAAACTGTGGAGATGAGATCCACCAAGAAACAAGAAACAATCATACAAGTCAAAGGTGCTCCAATCGGCCTACGAAGGCAAAAGCAGTACAGGAAAGATAAACAGCAGCTCTATCAAGTCCCAGGAAATTACACCCTCACCAAGGATGAGGAAATGGATCCAGTAACGATTAAAAAAAAAAAAAAAAAAAAAGACTAAAGGACTAGCCAAGTGACCAGGGGAGATGTGGTGTGATGGGGTATCCCCATGGGGATCAGCAATTATACAATCATGTATTGTTAAAAATCCAAAAATAAAATTAAAAATTTTAAAAAATAAATACCAATAATTACACACTTAAAAAAAAAAAAAAGAAATGTAAAGACACCAGAGTACTAGTTTAACATGATGCAATTTGAGGGGTAACAGTACAACCTGTACTTCAAAGGAATCTGTAATTATAGGCTGATTTAAAAGAAT